>VYXC01007173.1:115902-170250 GCA_013397175.1 Platysteira castanea
CGGTGGCCCTGGGCCCTGCTGTGCCTGGCGGCGGCCCCGCTGTTGTGCCCCGCGGCGGCCGGTGAGTAGCGACCGCGGGGGAGGGAGCGGGGGGAGGCGGCTCCGCGGGTCCCTCTCTACAACATGGCGCAGGGGCGGCGTCGCCCGCGGGGATGCGGCGCCGCGGGACTCTCCTGTCTGGCCGCAGTCGGGGCGGGATGCGGGAGCCCGGGGAGAGGGGGGACGCCGCCCCGGCACCGCTGCACCCTCCGCACCTGCCCCGCCCCCGGGAAGCGGCACCGGCGCCGTCCCGGTGCCGGTCCGGGCTGGTGCCTTCGCCGGCTCCCCGGGGAGCGAGAGCGCCCGCCGGAATCCCTGCGGCGAGGACCGGAGCCGGGGAGAGGCGCTTCCATAGCGGCCGGATCTCCGGCGTCCCGCCCGGGCATTGGCCTCCCCGTCTAGCCCAGCGGGTTCCGTGGCTCGGGGCCGGGATGTGTGCCTTCGGCTGTCACGCTGCCTGCGGGTGAATTCCTAGGACTGTGGCTTGAAATGGTCCAAATGCGCAAAACCCGACCCCTGGGTTGCCATATGAAGTGTCAGAACTGGCAGTGTGTTCCAGGGCTCGTATTCCTTGTTTTCAGTAGAAGAGTGCTATCGAACAAGGCATTTAGTATTTTAAAAGGTGAAGGCAAGACGTTTAATAAAGAGAAGGATAGTATTAAAATAGCTCCCCGAATTAAAATAGGGATAGCAGATGCCTTGGCAATGTGCACTCGCAGCCCAGAATGCCAGTCATGTCCAGCTTTCCCAGAGGATGGATGCTCCACTCCTTGGTGTGTTCAAGCCAGGCTGGATGGGGCTCTAAGCAGTCTGGTCTAGTGGAAGGTGCCCCTGCCCATGGCAGGGGGCTTGGAACTAGATGATGTCTAAGGTCTTTTCCAACCCACACCGTTCTGGAAATCTATGTGTCTGTAACTTCTTCACAGGACCAAAAAAGAGTGGTGGAAAAAGAAGGCAGCACAAGGACAGATACTGGAAAGCACCTTTTAGTAAATAGATCACATTTTGGAATGGAAAATACAAAACATGTAATACTTTAAAGGAGAAGACTGCAGTCACTAAGGCATTTATGGGCATTTCATTGTTGTTCGGTAGTTTTGGTTTCTAGTGAGGCTTGGTTTTAGGAGGAAGGCAGTAAAAAGCTAATGGAATGAAATATGACATACTCTGGTCCAGCTTTCCATTGATAAATCTACTAATATTGCAGGGAATTCATGCCCAAGTTCCTTCTTGATGGTTCAGTCAAAATCTATTTCCTAAGGTGTTGTGAAGTAAACTTGTTTTTTGTTGTACCAGTGTGATACATAGTTCAGATGCAGCTCAGCAGAAATCTGTAATTGTTAAATGATCGTGTGTGTGTGGAAGTAAAAGTTTTGAAGGACACCTCCATCTGTTTTCTAAAACACTGGTCCCAACAGAAAAGTGAGGATGAAAATGAATATCAAGGCACTGTTCAATTCATTTTATATTGGCCAAGCTTAACCATGAATGAACAAAATATTTGAATGGTAGGGAGTACAAAGCACAGCAGAGTATAATGCTAAAAATGCTGCTTTAAACTTCGGTGTTTCATGACTTCTCAGTGCTTCAGTTCTCCTTTTATTCCTTCTTGATGTGTTCACATCTATGTTTGCTCTGTGACTTCCATCCAGTCACGCAAATCCAGTCTTAATTATCCATCAGTGATGAAACAATTTACGGTTTTGTTCCAAGGTTTTTAGAACCCAGAGTTCAATGAGCAGCTATATGAAAAGAGGTTCCTTCTCTCATTTCCTTCACCACCTGCTCCTAAATGATTCTTGCACTTTTCAGATTCTGTGGGATAATTCAATTTACAAAGGTATATATAGTCTTTACGGAGATTTTTGGTGGGTTTTTTGTTTACTTTTTCATAGTTATTCTTTTTGAAGTTTCCCCTGAGTTAATAAATTGCATTGTCTCATTTTGCCATGTGCCAAGCTAGTGCAAGTTAAGTAGCAGAATTGTAACTAGAGGCAGAAAGGGAGTGAGATATCATTATGGTGGCAGTGAGTGTTCAGGGTAACTGTGGGACTTTTTGTAATGATCTGCATCATTTTCGGAACAAAAATTTCTCTTACTCAGTTTTTGCCTTTTGGGTACGAAAATTTCCCATGGTAATCTGTGGGCCAGAAAGTTGTCCTGATAGAACATCAAGTGTGTACTTGTGTTCAGAAGCGATGGTTAAGTGTTTCAAATCTTTTCAATATCTTTTTCCCTCTCCCTGCTTTTTCATAGGCTTGTCTTGTTGTTACCATGCAAAGGACAATTTAATGTGCCGTGATGTCTGTGAACAGGTAAGCTTGTTTTAAATTCAACTCCTTCATAGTTTAAATTGTGTCTTTAGACAATGGTGTAGCAACATTGAGGTTGTAAGCTAATGATCTTCTGTCTGGATTCTATGTGTGAATTTTGAGATGTAATGTTATCGAAATGAGAGGTTAGAAGTTTTAAAACTGTAGTCCTCTTTACTTTTGTAGTGGAAAATAGGTTCTGCTGAAGTTGAGGAGAAATAGAGATACCAACCTGAGGCCACAATTTGGTCAAGAAGTGATAACCATGTTAGGAAATGAGAGGGGTGAAGGTATTTTACAGAATTTATGAATCTTGTATGTTTCCAAGTTCTGGGGAGTTTAAACTGAACAACAAGATGCCAGTATTATCCTTTCTTCCTTCCAGCTCTTGTTTGTCCACTAAGCATCTATTATGATAGATGACTTTGTGAATGCAGTAAAAATCTGCTTACTTACTCTGTTCATAAGGCTGTTTGTTCTAAATTCAAACTCGGAAAGTATTTTTCCATAACTTACGTTTAGATTTGTGGGTAGTAATTTGTACAGTTTTGTGTGTGTAGTTACATATATTTATCTACGAAGAGTTTTACATCAGTAAAGCTTACATACATGTAGACACAATTTTTATATTAAAGTTGTGTTCTTATATCATACCTGCCCTCTTTTCTTGTCTTCATTGACCACTTTGGGGCTGTTCAAGCAATAAACATGGTTATGATTAAGTTTATATTTGTCTCTGATTGTACTAACAAAACCTTCACTTTAAATTGCACTTCTCTCTCCCAGATATATCTAGAGAATACAACCAAATCCTCTTTCAGCTTTCATATTGTTAGGCCAAACAAGGAAGAGTCTTACAGTCTCTTTGCTTAAGATATTCTCTCAATTCCTATAATAATTCTTGCAGCCCTTCTAGCATAAGTTTATCTCTTCAAATACAGGTAAGCAAAACTATACATAGCATTGTAAGAAAAAGTATGGCACTCAGTCTTAAAAATTGTGTTTGAACTTGGATGTAAGAGAAAGATATCCATTCCTGTATATAAAAAAATTATTGGTGTTTTTAGCAGCTGCATTTATACGGCATTTGGAATAATCGTCCATTTCTGTCTTGTGTTTCACTGGTTTGAAGTTTCCAGCTTATCATGTGAATTCCTGTTGGCTCTTCATGAAAGGCCTCTAGCTTTTTACTGTCAAATTCCATCCCAGTTCTGCTATACTGGTTCTAATTATTGCATCATTTTCTGTGGGTTTTGTAAGATACTCTGATCTTGCCTAATCTGGATGATCTCTCTCTACTCGGATAATCAGCATATCCAGAATCCTAGTGGTGAAAGGTCTAGAGCAAGTCTGAAGCAAGACTGGTGCCCCTCAAAGTGTTCTGTGAGGAGCTGGCTGAGTTACCTCACATCAGGCTGGTGGCATCATTTTTTGAGTGCTCCTTTGATACGGTCCAACAGGCTGGCTGAAGGAGCTGTCTGCTGGTATTTTACTGATTTTCATCTTCTGTAACTTAACTATTTTGTGCAGCTGACAGGAGGAAGAAGTTTCTTGGCCTGTCTTTGGATATGCACTTACAGATTAGATGTGGGGCCTTAGAGCAGATGAGGAGGAACGAGGCTCATTGAGGAGCCATCCTGGCCTAACCAGCAGCTTGGAAACAACACCACCAGAAGAAACACTCCCTTCTGCAGGGCATGGAGGCACTCATCTGCAGATGAGACTTTCTGGCTGAGGTCATTTGGTTTTCAGGGGCTCAGATCTAGGATGTTGCAGGGATCACCAGGGTTTTTTGATCCTCAGGCTGTTACCCATTGTCTGCTCATCTGTGTAGGCACCAGCGATAGTACTGAGGGAGGCCTTGCATGGGAGCCCCGGGACTAGGGTGAAAGGCACAGGAAACCCAGTGATGTTGCCCTGGATCCTGCCAGTTAAGGGAAAAGGCTTGCTAGTGAGGAATTCTGCTAACCAGGAAATCAGCTACCATGAGACTTTTGAAAAACAGAACTTGGATTACAGATTTGTTTGTCAACTAATATGATTCAAACACCTAATTATTTTGTGTTCTTGATAAGTATTATTCCAATCTTAGCTTTGGTATTACCTGCTTTTCATGATTAT
Source organism: Platysteira castanea (assembly GCA_013397175.1). NCBI lineage: Eukaryota > Metazoa > Chordata > Aves > Passeriformes > Platysteira > Platysteira castanea. The sequence goes on from VYXC01007173.1 coordinate 120,375, forward strand.
TCGATTAAGCATGTCAGATACTGTAGCAAGGAATAAGCGGGCCTCTCTTTTTTTAATTGACTTTTTTTTCCTAAATTTATTTCTGAGAAGTTTCACAATGATAATTTTCCTAGCAACATTCATCTCTATACCATTCTGGAGGTCTCTATCCATATCCTCCTCCAAGCATAAGGACAGTCCAAGGCAAGTAAGGTTGTATTGGAAAAGAAAAAGCTCAACTGGAATCAAGACTTGCAGAGGATGTCAAGGGCAACAAGACATTTTATGGCAGTAAAGGCTGAAGAAGGAAAAATGTGGAACTGTTGCTGAAGGCAGCATGTGATTTAGTGTCAGTAAACCATTCCTGGCCTGGTTTGATAATAAGGCTGGATTTCTGGATGAGAGGAAAGGTATGGATGTCGTTTGTGTTGACTGTAGCAAGTTTTTAAACATTATTTCCCTCAGTATATTTGTATCCATTTTAGGATCACAGGGGTTTGAGGAATGGACAACTAGATGAGTCAAAAACTGATTGTAAAATCAGGCTCCGAGATAGAGGTTAGTGGGTCCTACTTTGCCTGCAGGCTGGTAAGAAATGGAATACCAAAGGGGTCTGCCTTGGAACCTGTACTGTTTAACATCTTTGTTAATGACCTGGACAAGGTGACTCTCACTGAGTTTTCAGGCCATATGAAACTGAAAGGAAGTCTTAATGGGTGGCAGGACTGTGATCCAGACGGACCTGGACAGATGGAAAGAACATGGTCTGGTCTCATAGTTGACCCTTCTTTGATCAGGAGGTTGAAATAAATGATCTTCTGAGATCCCTTCCAACCTGAATTATTTTATTATTCTATGACCTCAGAGAAGTCAAAATACTAATGCAGTTCTTTTTTTGCTCTCCTTTCTGAAACAAGTGCTGTTGCTTTCTTGATTTTCTTTCAATAAGTTTATCATGTTAGAATAGAACATAGTTTATCATGTTAGAGTAGAGCAAATTTAGAATAGAGCTGTAATGTACTTTTTCTTCTGAAATTCATCTGTTTCAGTTATATCATTTCCAGTTTCATATCACACATTAATAGGTCTGTTTCCATTCCTCTTGTTGACCAGTTTCTTGCTTTCATTTGTAAGTAAAACTTAATTAGACTGCTAAAGGAACAACATCCTCAACATCCTCAGTTGTATTCCATCCAGTCTAGCGAGTTCCTGGGTGTTCAGTTTGCCCGTGGGTACTATGCATTCCCCTATTAGTTTTGATTATCTCTTTAACTAGTCTAGGTTTTGCTCTTCCTTGTTCCACCAAAATTCTTGTTTCAGGGTTTTCTTGAAGTTTAATTGCTTAAGGTCATGCACCATGTAGCAGAAGGTTAATTAAGTAAATAGAATTGTATAGTATTTTGATACGTGCAGCAGAAATCCTCTAGTTCACATTGCCCTTCCACATTCAGTAGAAACTTTTTGATTGAAATGTTTAAGGAGGAAATTCTCATTATCTTCTAAATAGAAAAAATTGCTTCTCTATAAAAAGTGAAACATATTTGAAAAACTACAAATACATAAAAAGAAATCTTAAATTTGCATTGTATACATACTGTTAGGCAAAGTTGTTGAAGAGTAGATATTAGAGACACTAAAAACAGTGAAATCAGTTGTAAAAGGTATTTGATGTGCCATTACATTCTTTATGTTTTAAGGTGTGTTTTGTTTCTAATAGATTTTGTCTTCTAAGAGTGACTCCCGTTTGAAGCACTTACTGCAGCGAGCCCCTGAGTATTGTCCAGAATCAATGGTAAGGCTTTCTAGAAAAGCTCTTCAAATGAGGTTTGAACTCAAAGTAGGATTTTTTTTTTTTTAAATAAAGCCATCATAAATTATGCTGCTTGCAATAAGGTGGCATGTATAAGCTATAAAATACAATGAAAATGGTATCTATGTTGAAAAAAATTGTGCTGGGTGATTGTCACTTGAATGTTAGTGACAGTGACGTACATTAGATCATACATTCCAGCATGTGTATGGCACAAAGCCATGAGGTCTTGGGCTAAGGCAAGGAGGCCCTGATAGCTGCACCAAATTGTTTATGGCCTTATCTGAGAAACTGAAGTAATGCTTTTACTGGATAAATAAGATTATGGTTTCCGAAAAGTTCTTTAGTCTCACTACAGTTCTTCAGTTTCACTAAACAGAATGTAATCTGCTCCCTCTTCTAGGGACGATCTAATCAGAGAATAGATAAATCCAGTCATTCAGATTGTAAATTCTAAATTCTTATCTCTTGGCAACCTTTTGCAGTCAGAAAAGCCTGCTTTCTTCTGGTAATTTCTGTTATTTCTGAACAGTATCAATACTGTTTGCAGCAAGCCTAAAACATATGCTCATCTCAAGTGGGCAATGAGTAGGAGTAGTAAATCTGGGAATAACATTTGATAAGCAACTTCACAAGATTGTGGTTTTTTATAGATCCTTTCCTACTGTGTGTCAAAGTTCCTTCAGTTTTTTGTTTCTGTGGGTCAACAGCTCTAAGGTCTCAGGAAGTTATAGACAGCTCCTGGTATGAGTAAAACCTGTCATGAAAACCTATCGAGGTGATGAACAGCATTTGGTTTGGTACTGGTTTTCTTTATCTTTCATTCCCTGATAAGATGAGTAGAATCTTATCTGTACAGTAGAGAAGTACTTTTTATAAGACAGGATTGGAGATTATCTGAAAGGGGGAAAATGACACAATGATTTATGTAATTCCCAATTGCTATCTTTATAAATGACAAGTTAGCTGTCCAATGTGGATCCTAAGTTAATACCACCAAACTTGTAATATCTAAATATGTAAAAGAGTTAACAGTTCAACTCTATACCGTATTTGCTGTGTCATTGTGTGACAGTGTGGGTTGCTGTATCAGTGTGATTGAAACCCCTTTTTTAATTTGTTTTCTATGTGGTTATGTGTGTTTAGGGTATTTTTAAGCTGATGGAAAGGAGTGCTAGGGCAATAAGCTTCTCCACAGGTCTTGGTCCTAGACAAATATTCCTCTTTGTCTAAGTTGCTGTTTAGTTCTGTGAACACTGATGGAGAGAGTTGACTAGCTTGTGTATTCCAGATACCTGCCTTAGGTTCTGCCTCTGCAAAAATGCTGCTGTTGATTCCGTAGTCTGTGCGTAGCAGCCTTCTCATCAAAGGAAATGGTACTAAGCTTCTATCATAGCACTTCTTTAAAAGGTGTTTAAACATAAGAATTCTTCCAATCAGATATTTAAAGCCCAGGGAAAAAATGCTGAAATTGCTGGTTTGAGTCTGCTAGAACTCCCTTATTCTGTAAACTTGCTTTTGCTTAATTGCATTTTTACTTTTCAGAGAGAAGTGTGGGGTTGTATAAATTCTTCTTTGCCAGGTAAGAAATACCAGTTGGCTATTGAATCATGTTGCTTTTTCACCCTGTGTGTGTTTTGATGTTGTCTACCACCTGCACCTGTAGATTTCATGATAATATAACTTCCATTATGTATCTAATATAAACTGTATGCGGTGTCTAGTATATATTGAGTTACCTGTGCATTTTATTAATACTTTTCCTAGTTAGAAAATACTTAATATGTTTGTATAAATTAATCTCTTCTTCCGTGACAAATCAAGGAAATATCAGCAAACTGTTGATTCCAGTGCTTGTAAACAGACTTTCTGTCTTATTGGTTAAGTAAAACTGGCAAAATATATTATCTTTTGGAGTTGCAGTGTTTCTGTCTCATCTAAAACCTGATAAATTTTTAGCTGATAATGATACCTAATCTTCCTTGAAGTTCAGTAGTTAGATGAGTGGCAATGCTTTTAGTGCAAGTGAGAAATACATATTTTATTTTGGATATTAGATCTGTATAAGCGTGTGGAAAAGCACTCAAGATCTTTGTTAATGAACCACTCCCAAATTGTCTTCCTCTGCTGTCTTTGTACCTGCACGAAGCCTGTCACTTTCCATCCTTTGTGCATCTGAAGTTATGTTGCTATATATATAATATTCTGTCTTGGTGTGAGCCAGTTTTAAAATTGCATTCCTGGTGTGATTTTGTAAATTAATTGTAAATTAATAGGACAGCATTTTAGGAGCAGCTCTTATCCCTTTTCTGGTAAATTAATACAACTGGGTGTGTCTGGGAGGTGCCTGTACAGCGGTGTTCACAGCACAGGGAGCAGACAGAAGGAGCTGGAAACCTGTGTGCAGTCACAGGGCTTCCATCCTATTGGAGTCACAGAGACACAGCAGGAAGGCTCCCACAGCAGGAGTGCTGTGGGGAACAGGTACAGGAAGGACAGGCCAGGAAGGTGAGGAGCGGGAGTTGCCCTTTCTGTGAGCGCGTTAACTGGATTGCATGGAGCTCTGCCTGGAGTGGATGATGAGCCAGTTGAGAACAGCCTGTGGGCACTGGAGTGCATTGTTCAGAGAGCCCGACATGGGTGATGATGTGGATGTCTGCTGCACACTGCCTCATCAGGCTGAAGTAGTAAATGAGGCCTTCTTTGTACAGCTGGAAGAAGTCTTGTGTTCACAGGCCTGGTGTTTATGGGCAACTTTAATCACCCTGGTACCTTTTGAAGAGAAAACACACAAGGGCACAGGCAATCTGCCTGGAAGAATCCCATGGGTTATGGCCCTAGAGAAAAAAAGGGTCCTAGAGAGCTGCTTGACTTTCAAGCATCACCTTATCCAAACTCCACTTAATGCATGGTGGGCTGAGAAAAGCCAGAGCCTGTCAAGAGTTGATCCCAGTGAATTACGCGATGGGCAGCCAGAAAGCTTCTTGAATTACATCACCGGAAAAGGAAGACTGGGGAAAATGAGAGCCAGCTGCTGAATGGGGCAGGAAACCTGGTGACAAGTGACACCAAATAGCCCATGGTCTTCTTTGCCTCAGTCTCTACTGGTAAGGTGAGCCTGCAGGAATGCCAGGTCCCTGAGATCAGTCGTAAAGTCCGGAGCAAGGAAGACTTGTGCTTGATGGAGGAGGATAGGGCTAGGTATTGAGAGGGGATGCTGAGGACTGTGAAGAAGAAAGGAAGAAGGCAAGTTCACTCCTACCCGTAGAAAGGACAAGGAGGACCTGAGGAACTATAGGCTTGGACAGTTTCACCTCAAACCCTGGGAAGGTAATGGAGCAGATCTTCCTGCAAACAGGTTCCAGACACATCAAGAACAAGAAGCTGATAGAGTACAGCATGGATATATGGAGGGGAAGCTGTGCTTAACCAACCTGATAACCCTCTATGATGAGACGACTGCCTTTTTAGATGAGGGGAAAGCAGTGCATGCTGTTTATCTCAGTTTCAGTAAGGATTTTATCACTATTTTTTATAACTTCCTTATAGACAAGCTGGTGAAGCGTGGGCTGGAAAAGTGAGCAGTGGAGGTAAAGTGAAAACTGGCCAAACTGCTGTGCCCAAAGGTTTGATCAGTGTCAGAGTGCAGCTGTAGGCCAGTATCCCAAGGCTCGATGCTGGGTCTAGTCCTATTTAACATCTTCATTAATGGTGGGACAGAGCTCACCCTCAGTGTATTCACCAGTCATGCAAAAGTGAAAGGAGAGGTTGCTAGACCAGATGGTTGTGCTACCATTCACAGGGATGTTAATTAACCGAAGGAACAGGCAGACAGGAATCTCATGAAATTCCAGAAAAGGAAATGCAAAGTCCTGCACCTGGCACGGGCCCCATGCTCCACAGCACACGGGAGGCTGGCCAGCTGGAAAGCAGCTTGGTAGAAAGGTACCTGGGAATCCTGGTGACCAGCAAGTGGAATATGATCCAGCAATGTGCCCTTGTAAAAAAGAAGACCAACAACATCCAGACTTCATTAGCAAAAATGTTGCCAGCAGATCAAGGGAGCTGATCCTTCCTTGCTACTCAGGACTGGTGAGACCACATCAGGCATCCTGTGTCCAGTTCTCAGCATTTTGGGACAAGAAAACTATGAACACACTAGAACAAGTTCAACAAAGGGCCATTGTAAGGTGATTAAGGAGCCGGAACATACATGAGGGCAGGCTGAGAGTCTGTGTTAAGCAACTAGATGATTTGTTATAACTCAGGAATCTGTATTGTACAGATGAATTTGATGAATTATCATAACTATGGGCTCCAGTCAATTAATTGTGCACTGAAGGTGTATTTTCATCTAGAAATGCACACATCTTAACTACCTTGATGACAAAATTAATTTATAAGTTGCTGTATTAAGATTGAAGTTCAATGTTCCTTGAGAGTGTGACATCAATTTATTCACAAGCTTGTCTGCTGGTCGGGTATAACCTGGAGAGAGGGCCACTTGCCAAGAAAATATTAATGGCAGCTGAAAATTATCAGCCTTCTTAATTTGGCATATATTTGTAGCTTGCTTCATTCTTTTATCACTGTTTAGTTTAGTTCCAGTATGTCTGAAACCACAGGCCCTGTATTGCACAAGATATGGATGCCTGATTACTCAGTGGTCACTGCTCAGTGGTGACACTGCCCCTAAAGCTGTCCAGCTGTATTTATCATGTGCTTCTCCTGGATACAGCTAGTTACTGCAGCAGAGATTTCTGGAAATCTTTTTTCATATTGCACATGATGTTTCTTTGATGTTTTTTAGATTGCTTATGCCTCATGTTGTCAATCCTACTAATAAATGTTCTATCAAACACAACTGTTCTGATTGAAAGGAATCCCTACGTAGGAATTCATGCAAAAATGACTGATGTGTTATTTAATGCCTAAAATGGAGCGTAGTGACTGGTTGATTTGACAATTCACTGTGCATATGTAGTCAAACCTAAATTCCAGAGTTTTGAACAGTGATTGCAAGCTACTGGTGTGTGCACACCAGTGATCTCTTTGACACTGTCAAAAAGATGCTCAACCTCTGAAAAACCAATTCTGCACCCCGATTGTGGAAGTGAAAGGTGAGCTGTACTTGCAGTTGTTTGTGACCTTCACAGCTGCTTTGAACTAGTGTGAATTGGAAAGCTGAACCAATACTCTGAATAGGTGCCAGGAGGATTTTGAGAGTCTCCAGAAAGACCTATGGATCACCGGCCTGCAGTGCCTGCAGAGGGTCTGGACCATTCAGATGGTCAAACTGACGGAATACAGGCTACAGCCAGAAGCTGTTCTGCACCTTTGCCCCTCTGCTCCCTCCACCTGCTGGGCAATGCTGCTACCTTACTTGTGTCAAGCATTAAGGTTTTAATTTGTATTTTAATAACTGTTAGGCTTATTTTAATTTCCATGGAGATTGTGTTAATTTAGTGGAGATTTTGCTCCTGCTTTATAAATTTGCCATTAGTGCATTTTCTTAATTTGCCCTTTGGAATGTCATGAAAGACAGATGCTGGCAAGACTTTCTATGCCACCTGTGTTTGTAAAGCCAACAAAGTGTATTTTAAAGGCAATTTTCTTCATGATAAATACCAATTGGCCATTGTTTTCCAGTGATTGCAATTATTTTTTTAATACTTTTTTCCAGGTATTTTCTTAGCATCTAAATGTAAGATCACTGATCTTGCACCTAGCTCTTTCATTTCCCTTTTTTAAAGCTGGACGTCCCATGGGGCTCTTCTAAATAGGCATTTCCACTAGGCTTAAGAGCTTTTTTTTTTTTAATTAAGTTGTTCGTGCTTTTACTTTCTGCTTTTTTATTTCTACGTAAAGAATATAATTTGTGTGTGTAATAAAGTACTGCTTTGTTTTTTAAATATTCATAACAAAAATGAGTGGTTCATTTGAGTTAAATAATTCTACCTCCTATCCTAAGAAAAAGAATGTAACAAGTTTGTCACAGCTGCTGGGCAGCTGCATAGATCAAACCTTCCCTTTATTTCTGTCTTTAAAGTTACATGAGAAATAGATACAGGAATGCCTTTTTTATTTCTGGTGTCTTGAAAACATTAGAAAATCTGTATTTATTATTAGAGTAAGAGGATGAAACAACTTATGGCAGTAATTTGCTTCTTACCGTATTTCTATGTAACTTTATGGTAAGAAATGATGATAATGCAAGTAGTGAAATAAATGGATTAAGAGAGACAGGAAGATGGGAAACTTCCATTGGAGATAGTTCTGGCTATGAAACCATGTTACTGGGGAGATAAATGACAGAGGAAGTGTCGTGAATTAACCCCAGGAGGCAGCTAATTACCACACAGTGTTTGCTCATTCCTCCATCAGTGGGAGAGAGGGGAGAATCAGAGGGAAACAGTGAGAAAACCCACAGGCTGGGATAAAGACAGCTTATAATTTAAAAATAGAAGGAAAATCAAAGAAAGGAATCAAAAACCCAAACCCAAGAAAAACAAGTGATGCAAAAAAAAATAATGGCTTACATCAAGCGGCTGATTACCAGCCAGTCCCCAAGCAGTGGCAGCCCCCGCTGTCATCCACCCCCAGCTTTTATGGCTGAGCATGGTGCCATGTGTTATGGGATGTCAGCTGGGGTCAGCTGTCCTGGCAGTGTCCCCTCCCGACCTCTTGTGCGTGCCAGCCTACTTGTGAGTCCCTATGGAAAACAGAAAAGGCCTTCATGCTGCCTGTGTTACCAGTAACTAAAACATCCCTGTGTTATCAACACTGTTTTTATCAGAAGTCCAAAACATATCCCCATGCCAGTTCAGCTGAAGAAGTTTAACTCCATCCTGGTCATAACCACCACAGGAAGTTTGGAGAAAAAGTAAGGAACATTTTCTGCATTGGCGAAGTTGGTAGAAAAATGTGCTATTGAAACAAACAACAGGATGTATCTGTAAGAGGTGATGTTCTCAGTCTTAATGGGACATTTTTCCTGATTTTTTTTGTTGTCTTATATTTCAGAGTAGATAGATTGTCAAAATCTAATACTTCCATTGAACATATAAAATAGTTTGCATAAGCATCTTTAACCTCAGTGTATGGAAGGTACATCATTAATTGCTAGTTTCAGCATTTATGAAAGCACAGGCTTGTTCTTTTTTCACTTAAAGTTGGTTTGGAATCCCAATAAAAGTACAATCTGTACATAAGCTTCTTGAATGAGAACAGGATTATCAAATTTGAAAAGTAGAGGGAAGGGAAAATTGTGGCATAGTTTCTCTTTCTACTCTAATAAGTGTGTCATCTTGTTTCCAAAGGAGTTTTGAAGAAGTCTGACGGGTGGGTTGGTTTAGGCTGCTGTGAGCTGGCTATTGCTGTGGAGTGTCGGCAAGCGTGTAAGCAGGTAAGGCTTTCCCTTTACTGACTGAATCCAGACTGATTCTGCAGCTCTCATTGGTTATGCTAAACTTAATTTTGACTTTTTGGTCACAGTCTCTGCGTAAAAGTTGTTGCTTTAAAATAATGTTGAGTGGAAGGCAACATACGGCTGATCCTAAGCTCTCTTTTTTTTGTAGTGTCGTGTTTAGTGATACAACATTGGAGTTATAGCCCCAAATAGATTTTTGTGCCTCTTCAAAGTGTTTTTTGTTCATCAGATGGAAGAAAGGGGTTTTTTTTTTGTTTTAATAGAACCAGTGTTTTTGTCAAGTAACAGTTTCAAGCATAATTCATAAATTTAGCAATGACCTATTTATTAAAAATCTGTGGAGCATTTTGTGATTTTTTTTTTCCCCTAAATATGTGTCTGTGGCTTTAAAAACATCTTCAAAATCTAAGAGCATATTCATATTTATCATCCTTGTAATTCATTTGTGGAGCACAAATGTACTTAATATTCACACTTACGAATATTACCTCTGTAGTCTTAACCTTGACCAAGCAGCCTACTGCAAACTGCTGTCATAAAAAAAAAATTCTACTTTAACCCAAAAGCACGGAGTTTAAACTATGTGGCAAGAGATGAGCAATGAGTACAAAGAGCAGTGTGGGAGAGAGACGAGGAGTGAATAAACGAACTGGGTACTTTTGATCATCTGAAAAGAAGATGTGTGTTTATTCTCACATGTGTTTTTTAGCCATGTTTTCAAATTTGTCCTAATGCTTAAGTGTCTTCCAGACATGATAAAGACATTTCTCTTTATTGCAGTCTTATTAAATCCTATTCGTTTAATCCTGTTATTGTTACATCATTTCTCATTATTTTCCAAATCAGATGTTGTATTGTTTGATTGCAGACTGTTATTTCAGAATCTTGGCTATATTTTGTACTTTAGCAGACTCTGGTTAAAACATTTCCTGTTCTTTTTCATTTATACTAAAATCTAAATACTTGCCAAACAATAGGGATAATGGGAAATATTTGGATTTTAATCTTGGTTCTTGGAACTTGAGGGGAGTTTGGAGTAATTTTGAAGGCAGTGATATAAGGGGGTTGTTAGGGCATGCAGGAAAAAAATTAGAGAGGCCAAAGCTCAGTTAGAACTTAATTTGGCAACTTTTGTGAAGGATAATAAAAAATGTTTTTACAAATTAATAATGGCAAAAGGAAGGGTANAGGAAGGAGGATGCTGGAAGTTATAGGCCCATCAGCCTGACCTCAGTAGCCGGTAAGGTAATGGAACAGTTTATTTTGAGTGCCATCACACAGCACCTACAGGATAGCCAGGGGATCAGACCCAGCCAGCATGGGTTTAGGAGGGGTAGGTCATGTTTGACCAACCTGATCTCCTTTTATNCACAACAACCCCCCACAGCGCAACAGGCTGGGGACAGTGCCTGGACAGTGGCCAGGCAGAAAGGGACCTGGGGGTACTGGTTGACAGCCAACTGACCATGAGCCAGCAGTGTGCCCATGTGGCCAAGAAGGCAAGTGGCATCCTGGCCTGTATGAGGAATAGTGTGGCCAGAGAAGTGATTGTTCCCCTGTTCTTGGCACTGGTGAGGCCACAGCTCGTGTACTGTGTCCAGTTCTGGGCCCCTCAATTTAGGAAGGGCGTTGAGATGCTCAGATGCATCCAGAGAAGGGCAACAAGGCTGGTCAAGGGCTTGGAACACAAGCCCTATGATGGACGACTGAGGGAGCTGGGGTTGTTTAGCCTGGAGAAAAGAAGACTCGGAGGTGACCTTATCACTCTCTACAACTTCCTGAAGGGTAGTTGTAGTCAGGTGGGGGTCAGCCTCTTTTTCCAGGCAACAGCTGACAGAACGAGAGGACGCAGTTGCAAGCTGTGCCAAGGGAAATTTAGGTTGGATGTTAGGAAAAAGTTTTTTATTGACAGTGATAAAGTTCTGGAATCGTCTGCCCAGGGAGATGATGGAGTCGCCATCCCTGGATGTGTTTAAAAAAAAGATTGGATATGGCACTCAGTGCCTTGGTTTAGTTGAGGTGGTGTTAGGGCATGGGTTGGAGTCAGTGATCTTGAAGGTCTCTTCCAACCTGGTGATTCTGTGATAACAGTTCCAAGGTTGGACTTTACCCGGGTGTTTTAAATGACTGGAGGGGGAAGTAACATGTTAGGAGTTATTACAGTTTTGAATATCTGTCATATGGAAAAGGAGCATGAGGTTTTGTATAGAACAAAGTGATCTGCAGTTTGAGGGGAGAATTTCTGCAACACAGTTTGATAATAGGACCCATAGAACTGAACATACAGGAGGGAGGGGAATAGAAAGCAACACACAAGTGTTAATTAGGATGCAAAATGGGGAGATCTTTATGCTCAAGCTCTTCCATTTCTTAAATGCCTCCTGTATTCTGCTCTATCTAGCAAACCTTTCACAAAACCAAAGTTGCTTTGTGTGCTTTCACTATCAATTAACTTGGTGCAGAAATATGAGGGTTTGGGTTTTCATTAAATGTTATATTATACTTTTTCAAAAATTTATTTTTTTCTTAAAGCTTTATATAGATTCTTTAGGTTCTTAAAGGAACATTTTAATAAATCATGAATCCATGGTTATTGCAGTTAATTTAAAAGTAGAACTGTCTTTATTTTGCAACATGATTTTATTATTTTCTACTACAAATGGAGAAATTTATCTGTCTTTCAGGCTTCTGCAAAAAATGATGTTTTAAAGGTCTGCAGGAAGGAATACGAGGTATGTTTTTATGTGTCTGAATATATCTGAAAAAAAATTAACTGTTTTATAAGTTCTGTAAAAAGTATCCTATAGAAGAGGAAAAGTCCAGTCTTTTGTGTAGTTGTATTTCTGAATGTGCTCATTTTCATCCAAGTGTAAATTATCTCTCTACAGTTTTCATAAAAGTATAATCACTTTGTGTAAAAAAGTTTTGGATTTTTTAGACTTGCATATTACCTTAATTTAAATGAAAAGTTTGCAACTTTCAAAACAGAGACTTGGATTCCCAAAAAGTTTATTTCATAGTAGTTTTGATCAAAGTCAGCATTCATTGTGATCATTTAATCTGTCAGAAACCTTTCAGCTTGGAGAGTGGGAGAGTCAGCTTAAAAGTGACCTAAAGAAATAAACTCAGAAAAGAATAGCTTTTTAAGTATCCTATCTGAATATAAATAATTTCAAATGTATAATTTTTTGTAACATCAGTGAAACTGTTGATGCTTGCAGTTATTTTTACTGTTCTGCTCATAAAATTAATCATCAGGATATCTTTAGAAATCTGCCTTTACCTATGTTCTTTTTAACACAGTGTGTAGAAATGCTACTCTGCAAGGACTGCTTTTCTTTTAATCTTTGTCTTAATTAAAAGCCCGATTCCTCCTGCCCCCTTTCATCTCATTTCCTTCTGCCCTGAGTTAGGTAGTCCTGCATCAGTTCTGCTCATAATCAACAGTTCAGCATATCAGACAATTTTCTGTTCTTTGATTTGGGCAGAAGTAGAGTAGCTTTCCTTTTTTTTTTCCAGGAAGCATTAAATTACTTTTTCAAAAATTTATTTTCCATTTGGTCCTTTTATCTAAACAATCTACAGAGTATTTTCCTAGACTCTTCACTGTGGAAGTTAGTGTAGGTTGAAGTTGCCGTAGCTTGTTCTCTTAAAAATGCATTTTCATTTTAAGTAGTTCTGTCTCCTTTCATGCTATAATATGCTATACTGTCAACATCTGCAAGCTTCTCTTCTATTATGCTGGTCTGTTTCCCTCTTTTTTTCCTGGATTTCTGCTTTGCTGTAGGAGGTTGGCCAGTATGGGTTGAAGGAGAACGGGAGAGGAAAGGTAAGAGAATAAAGAATGACTTCAAAATGGTCATAGTCATCTTACTTACTTTTCCAGTTTTTATCTGGAATTTTGAAAACTGGGCCTCTCACTGTTAATCAAGAGTGATCTTGCTGTTATTGTACAGAAAAACTTAATGCTTTCTATCTGTGCAAAACTGAAAGAGAAGGAGAGGGAGAAAAATCATAGTAGAAGGACTCAATCTTCTGGTTAGGGAAGAAGGAAATAACTTTTTTTAATGAGGACTAGGTGTAGTAGATACAAATAGTGTGTATCTATCAGATCTAAGTATCTGATGTGCTAGATCTTCAGATATTATAGAATTTTGTATGGCAGTGTTTTTTTCTTATGTATCCAGGCTTACAGGTGCTCATGAAAAATAGTAATTACAATGCTCTTAAGGGGATCATTAGTTGTATAAAATACAAGGAAATTTATGTCTAAGATTGAAGATATCAGATGATACTTTTGGTAGGAACCTGCAGTTTCCCATACTCGGTCATTATTTCTCAAAAAAAAACCCAAAAAAACAAACAAAAAAAACACAACAACAACAAAACACCAACCTTGCTGCTTTGGTGTATGAGCCCTGCTTCCTCTGTAGTCTGTGAGTAGCTTCTGTGTCCTGTACTGTGCTTTGCATTTGGTGGAGTTGGCTGGGGAAACACTGAGCTGGGGAAGGAGTGGCTACTTGAAACTGAAGGAGGTGACATGAGATCAGAAATAGCATGTGAATCGCATAAATACAATGTCATATATACTGTGTTTGCTTTGGCATTTAAGAATTTATACTTTGCTAAAAATGAGGATTCAGTTAGAAAACTAGTTCGCAGTCTAGATTGTAGTGCTTGTTCATCAGCTCTCAAGTCTGTTGCTGACGTATTTAATATATTAAGTACATGACATAAAAATAAAAACTAGATGAGTTAAGGATGTAAAATATAATGCCCTTTTTGTAAACAGTCATAGCTCACCAGCTTTCTTAACTTACTTAGCTTACTCACATAAGGATTTCCCAGAGAATCTTCACAAGTTGCTTAGAATAGTCTGAACTGTGCATAGTACACTTTTGTAATCTTTTGAGATTAGGGAAGCAGCTTCATGAGTTACCCTTCAGCCTCCCACTAAGTTAGTGAGGGTGAAGAAGGAGGTAAATATTCAAGGGTAGGGCATAGCGTTCGGAGCAGTGAAAAAAAGCCAAACTCCATGCAGGAGGTGTCACCACGCTTGAAGTCACTAAGTGGAGTCTCAGGTTGTGCAGTAGCAGAATCATTTCAGCATTGATGTGCCAGCTTTTCACAAGATTAATCAAAGATGCTTTTTCTGCTGATCGTATGTTTCTGCATTACTTTTACTGTAAATATTTATGTTTATTTTAATTTGGAAATTTTACACATCTTGGAAAAGTATTGTGTTGGAATAGGAGATTAATTTTTGATCAGTGCATTGACAATGGCATGTCCTGTTAAACAATTTTTATTTTCAAGTAGCACTGCATACAGAAATGAATTATTTAACACAAATTGCTCAGTATTTTTGAGTGTTACCAAAAGGTATTTTATTTGCCTTCTTCTGAAGGTTTTATTTTGATAGTCCTTTTTTCCATCTTCTGCTTCTCAGATACTCATTTTGTCATCTTCGTTTTTCCTCTAGTTCTGTGCATCTCAGTTCTTTTATCTTTCACTACTTCTTCCAGCTTTCTGCTGTCCTGTTCATCTTCCTCTAAAAAGAAGGTAGGTAATAGTCAAAGGAAGAAGAAAAAAGAAGTGGAGACGGTATGGATTGTATGTAGGATTTTCTGATTTTCGTATTTTTTAAAATTTCATGTAAAGTGGAGGTTCATTTTTTAAAAGACCACATGGAATACATGCTTGGAGGAGCAACTTAAAATACTGTATTAATCTTAAAATAAGCTGTAAAGGCTTTATTACTGTGTTTAAGATCCCTTTTCTTTCTTCTGTGCATGGAAAGGGTAGCACTAAAGTTTCCTTTAGATTGCAGCTCTTGAGTCTGTGCACTGCATATTGTGAGTTCACCTCTCTGAATATTAAGGACTCCAGTTTTTACTTCATGTGTTCCAAATAAGACATTCAAACTTCTCTAGTTAATTGGTGCTGTGAGAGCTTTGCTGCAGCTGAGCACTATTAACATCTGCCAAGCAGTTGAAATTCAACTGGAAATGTCACCAGTTATTTAGCATCTGCTCTTAGAACTACTTTTGATGCAGTGAACACTTTTGATGTCTCTGGACTGTTTAAAGGTAATTTTGCTGTCACAGATTTGAGCACTCTTTAGCCTAATCTCACTTTGGTATTTCACAGTTTTTTAAATACAGAAACTTCAAATGCAGTGCCTGCAGCTTCAAGTGCTTTAAGGGAGATTCAGAAAAATATTCACTCTGCTACAGTATTGGTTTGGTTTTTTCTTCTAAGGTCATATGATCCTGCTTTATGCTGAGATTTTTTAGTGAATGGTGGCTACTAATTACCCGTGCTGAAAAATGCAGTCATCAGTTTTTAGCTCTTATCTAATTGTTTGTGTGGATTACTCTGAGACAATAGATAGTAACTCAAGGAACTGTATAGAACATTGTTTAGCTAAAGGTTCCTAAACAGTTTTAATGAACTCCTAAGGCACAGGACTGTGTGTGGCCTCTGGCAGTACTGCTTAATGAATTCGGGATGAACTCTGACCATACACTACACATTGTAGATAATGTTACTGTCATCTGCTGGTGCTTCTTGTCTCTATGCTCTTCAAAGAAGGTTGATAGAACACTCAATGATCTTGCCAAAATTTGAGTTCCAGTAATTTTGTACTACCTCACTGTGCAAGTGTTTTCAATTCTTCACTGGTTTACATAACTGAGGAAAATCTTGACCTTACTTGTTTATTACTGCAAGTTTTTAAAGTTTTTAACAGATGTTCACCATCATTTGACACTTCAGCTGATTCCACTAAGCTTTAGTATGTTACCTTCTGACTTTCATCTTCTCTCAATAAATTCAAAGATTAAGTGAAGTCAAGGAGAGATCAAGAGGGTTTTCTTTTCTGTGCTTAACTGCACAGAGTTAAGCATTTTACTATTGTCTTTGTTAACTGTAGGTAATACTTGTAAATTAGGATGGCCTTAATTGGATAGGATCTAGATTCAAATATTTGTCGTGGTTGGGTTGCCCAAGACAATAGTACTAAACTTATTTTTCTGCCAAAGTTAGTAAAATATAGATACTATGATAATTTTTAGGGAGGAAAATAATTTTTGTGGGTTTTTGCAAAATACTCCTAATTTCTAACCCTTAAAACTTAAAGAAATTTTAACATTTCTTAATTTCTGAAAGAACAGCTTCGCTGTCAATTTTCATTCAAGACACAAGAGGCAGCCATTTAGAGAAAATGTGCTTGTAATATGAAAACATGCCTCACAATGCAGAGGACTTCTTCCTTCAGCAAAATGTTCTGCTCTGTTTGTGTTGGGGTGAGTGCATTTTTGGATTTTGAGCCGTTACCTGCAGCTGATGAGCTCCAAAAAGAGCGAAACCAGTTAGGTCCTGCAGTACTGGCTAAAATCTTCCTTTGGCGGGGATCTGGTGAGGATGACTGAACGATGTTCTCTGCTGCATAAACCTCAACAGCCTTTTTCAATTTCCATAACACCAAAAAAGAATCTTTGAGACTTCTTACTTTAAGGCATACGTGGTTGTGTTGGCAGTGTCTGCCTGCCACTTTCCACTCCTTCTGCTTATAGCCTCTCTGGCTTTAATCACCAGGTTTGGAAACACCTGCTTTAAAAAAAAAAAAGAGAAGTGCGAAAGATGGGATTTGTGCACAAATAAAGCAAATCATTGTGTTTGTGGTTTAGAGATTTTGATATTGCCATCTTTGTTCACTTAATTTAGTAATCAACACAATTTGAAAATGGAATATCAGACTGTGTGTGTACACAATCTTGCCTTTTTACCATCATTTTCCCAAATCTTGATGACTTAATTGTTCCTTTAAAGAGAACATACTTTTCTCCTCTTTTGGTTTTTGTGTTGGTTGGCTGGTTTGGTTTTGTTTTTCCTTACCTATACCTATCTTTTATCTTTTACTTTTTTTTCTGTGTCTTTTTTCATTGCCAGTTTACCCAAAGATTCAGAAGGAACCTTGAGTGGGCAGAAAAGCTGGTGACTTCTTAAATATGAGTGCTACTTTAGTAGAGATGGACATGAACCTTGTGTTCTGAAAAGAAGTTACAGTTAGTAATTCAAATCAGACTGACTGTCTAATGCTATTAACAGCTTTATTTATGAACAGATGATTAGACACTAATTTATTTTTTTTTTTTTATGATTCATATCTCTGTAGCTATACCCCTCATATATGTACTGTTACAGATAAACTGAACAGTTACCCAGACCTACACAAAAAGCAAAGTCAGCCCCTTCACTAGCACTGTATTCTGTGGTGGCTACAGACACTTAGAGTTTTGTGAAATATGTAATTTGCTGTAACAACTCAGTGCAGCTGAAGTTCTTGCCCTGCCTTCCTGCAACTGCCATTTTTCCACACACATTCCTTCCCCCTGCTTGCCTTACTCTCCCTCTGGCATCTGGCAGGTCCTTGTAAAAGATGGTATCTAAAACCAGCTTGTTCTATTCTGTTCTAATGTAGTATTATACCTTTTGATATCACTGACTTAAATTCCTAGGGGATGAGAAAAAATGAATTTTCAGCGGGGTTAGAGAGAAAGATCAAATCATGAGAAGGTGATGGTGTAAGGGCATACCCAAGACTATACAGCTGGGAACAGGGACACAAGATGGAAAAGAGAAGCCAGACCACCTCCTCTTAACAGAAATATGAGGATTATTACAGGAATTCAGCAGTCTGTGGAACTGTAGTTTCAAAATACAGAAAGAAGATTTATTATCAGGTTAGGACTTCCCGCCTGTGCAAAATTCATGCGCAAAATTGCTGTGAGAAGATAATTTTGTCTCAATTTGAGCCCTTCTTTAGAGGGGCAACATCAGTAGATACCATAATCTTCTCAAAATTCTCCTTTGTTCTGTGTCCTCTGAGCAGGTCAAGTGACACTATTATCCATTAACTTCTTTAGAATCACCTTTTTGTATCATTCAACTTTTAAATAACATGACAGTTTTTATCTGAGTTTATTGCAGCATTAGCGTATGATTCTATTGTATGTGCGAGCAGTATGGTCAAGTACTTGGGTATAACCATGACAGACAGACTTTAGACTTTCCAGCAGCCTCCACTGTCCCAGTGCATTAATTAATAAAGTTGTGGTGTTCATTCTACCTGGCTGGTTTGTGTGCCACCTTCCAGTGCAGGGTGGGTGCGGAGAAGTCTAATTTTCAGCAGCTTCTGAGGACAGTCAGTTTTGGGGCAGAGTGATGATGTATGTGGCAGGACCCAAAGAAACCAGGTGGCCACATCAGAACGGGGCCTTTCTGGTAACCTTTGCCTGACATCCACAGAGAAGGATGTATGGTGCTACAAAAATGTCATGAGCCTTTAGGCAACAGTATAAATCTATTCTTTGGAGATGTAGGATGGTGACCCCATCTGTGTGTTCTTTTTCCATTTTCTCTTGTCCCTCATCTGTGTTACACAGATGGATGGGTAACAGGACTTGCTTTGTGTATAGAAAAGAGGGGAAAATATAAAGTTAATCAGATGAAAATGTGCTGCTGGGATGAAGAATGTAGCTGCAAATTCATCTTAGTCTGAGAGAAATAATGCAGTATCTGTGCTTTTGGGAGAAGAGGTCTGAAATATTGTAGAGGATATTTTTGGGATGAAAATAAAATGTCTGAATTACTAGTTTATGAGATTTGGGGCTTTGTTTTATGTAAGGCAGATTTTTCAATTTTTGTGTGAGGTGTACTAATAGACCTGTGCCTGTATTTGTGATCACTTGAATTATAAATACTTGCTGTTTGAGGAAAAATAACTTACATTTTCAAGTTCAATTTGTTTATTCTCTTGGGGTCTTTCGTTGCCACATCTGCCATGGCTTACCCAAGGTTTAAATTAGTTTCTGAGTGTTAACAGAAGGAATTTGATGCTGCTCATTACAGTATTGGGACTGTCCTGTTTAAAATCTTGTGTTCAGAAGAAAGCAAGTAGAAAATATGAACGAAAAACAAATTCCTGAACACTAAACAATATCTAAGACAAAAGGAAAAATGTAATTGTCAAGTTAATTCCTAACACATTTGTATATTCATGTGTTTGCAGCAGTACAGATTTTCACAAAAATAGCCCAAAGATTATTTGGGATACCCACTTCTCTGCAATGGAGTGAATAACTAGTAACTAAGATAGATGAAGAATCTGGTGAACTACTGAGTCTAAACTAGGCCTGCATTTCGAGCTCTCTGCCGTTGAAGCAAGACTTTAATCCCACATTATTTGGGATCAGTCTGATGGTGTTTCTATTGTCTTCTCTAGATACTCTCTTCTGTGTGAAATACAAATTTGTTTAATTCTAGGGATAGGGGAAATGGAGATCAGAAATTTTGTGAGGATGGGGATTGTGTTTTATCACTATCTTAATGTATTTGATCATGTTTTATAATCTGGTGTTCTGACAATTGTAGAAGTTAGATGTGGAGAAGGTTCAAATTTCTCTTTTTTCACAATCATATAAAGTCTTTATAATTGGCAACTACATTTTGGAATTTCAACCTCATGACTTCATCTTTTTGTAGAGTTCCAGACAGCTTATATGCAGTATCTAATATTTTTTTAATGGGAAATGTGCTTACTCAGTGTGGGGAAGACTGTGGTTGTTTTGGCAAGAGTTCAGTAGATGTGAGGGAGGGGATTCTGCCCCTCTGCTCTGGTGAGACCCCACCTGGAGTGCTGCATCCAGGTGTGGAATCCTCAGCACAGCAAAGATGTGGACCTGTTGGAATGAGACCAGAGAAGAGCCACAAAGAGAGATGGAGCACCTCTCCTGTGAAGACAGGCTGAGAGAGCTGGGGTTGTTCAGTCTGGAGAAGAAAAGGGTCCAAGCAGACCTTATAGCACCTTCTGGACCCAAAGCAGGCCTAGCAGAAAGCTGGGAATAAACTTTTTGGCGGGGCTTGTTATGATAGGACACAGGTTAATGATTGTAAACTAAAAGAGGGTTGTTTCAAACTAGATACAGAGAAGAAATTTTTTTTATGATGAGGGTAATGAGGCACTGGAACAGATTGCCCAGGGAAGCTGTGGCTGCCCCATCCCTGGAAGCGTTCAAAGCCAGGTTGGATGGGGCTCTGAGCAACCCAATCTAGCGGAAGATGTCCCTGCCCATGGCAGGGTGTTGTGAGTAGATGAGTTTTAAGGTCCCCTCTAACCCAAAGCATTCCATTACTGATCTGCAGATTGCAGACCTCTGAAACAAACGAGCAGGGTGTGTGTGGTTCCCTTCTTCTGTTTAACACATACATCCCCCAGCTGTGCCTTTCAGCTGCAGTTTGAGGGAGTTAGTTGCATGCTTTAGCTTTTAAGGTTTGTTGTCGTGGAGTTATTTTGTTGAGATTGACTATTTGCATGTATCCATCTGTGCAGAATTCTTTCTTTCTACATAGGATTTTTTAAATCATTGCCCTTAATAAAAAACCCCAACATTTTGGGACACCCTATTATATCAGTTTACCCTGTTTCTAAGTTAGTCCAGGAAAGTCTTCCAATTTACTTGCTTGCTTGAATGTTTATCTATTTTGTTATGAGTGCACACAGAATTTTGGTGACCCTTGATCTTTTAATTTCCTGGTTTCACTGTTTGTATAGTGGCTTTGTTTTAATGCAATCTAATGGAAGCAAATAATAGCGAAGATTTATTGGCTCATTATAACAAATGACTGGATACTTAAATATTTATTTGAAGTTTTCTGGCTTGTAACACTGCTTTTGTTTTGATTTCAGAATGCTCTCTTTAGTTGTATTAACAGAAATGAAAGTAAGTATATAATGAGTAGTTTGTCTTCTGTTTGTTTTCTTTTGTATCACTCATTTTTTCTCTAAACTATAAGAGATTCTGTGGGTGAACATATACACAAAGAATTTCAAATCTGAAATTCTTATATGGATTTCAGATCCATATAAGGAAAAACCACATGAGTAAATTGCCTTACTCAAGTAATAAAGGGGTTGGGCTGTTTGTATAGTTAATATTAGTTTTTAATCTCTGTTAGTTTTTTCTGTCATCTTTTTCTTCTGCTTGTTCATTTGATGTGTGCTAAGTAGCAAAATTAAATGCGTAGTTGAAATTTTGAAGAACCATGCAAGTGTTTTGTTGCCTGATATCTGTTTGTATAAAATGAAATCAGTGTCTCGGAATTAATTCTAGTAGAAGTTGTTCTCAAGAACTACTATATGTATTTAACAACATAGCAGAAATGGGTGAATCACAATACCGTCTCTCTGGGTTTTTTGAATGATACTACTCTCATAGTTGTTTGTTTATTAGCAGTATTTCTCTAATGATTCAATTATTGGACACGTCTGGTTACCTAAAATAAGAACAAAACAGTTGAAAATGAGATTCAGCTGGCTTGCTCATGTCTTGAACTTGAGTTCAAGGCGGCTTTAGTACTGACTTTTTTCTCCTGCCAGACAAACAAATGTAGTTTGGCTAGTTACAGATATTTCCAGTCATTCTGTAGACAGAAGATATTTCAATAGAGCATAGAATTTCTTCTTTTTTTTTCTCCCCTTGAGCATCCTTGTGTCTTGTACAGAGATGCTCATCTCGTCATTTCTCCGTGCAGGAACCCATAGATTTTCTGTTGTTTGTTTGCTTCCCCAGTGGGGTCAGTCTGTTGCAGTTACGCAGGTCACCACACCAACTGCCGGGAATATTGCCAAGCAATTTTTCGGACAGACTCCTCTCCTGGTCCTTCACAAATTAAAGCAGTTGAAAGTTACTGTGCATCTATTAGCCCCCAGCTTATACACTGCGTGAATAACTACACACAGTCATATCCAATGAGAAACCCTACAGACAGTAAGTACAAATGGATCCTTCTTTACTGAAAGTTATAGAAGATACTGAAAATGTACTTCACATACATTTTATATAAAATGTGTTATTGTAGAAGTCTATCATATGAATTGTTTTACTGTAATTATATGAATTTATATGATACCTTTTGGGTTTAGGTGCGTTACTGATTTTTACTTACTTTTCATTTTTACATATTGGTGTTGTAGTTTTTTTCCAGAGTTGATTCTGTATGTGTTGAGGAGAAGCAATGTTATTTGAGATTCTTCAGAGGAGAAGAATCCACCTTACAGCACTTTTATTTCTCAGGGCTGTTATGTTGTGCATCTTCAATGTTGTTTTGTGCTTGACCATTAGCTATTTTGTCAACAGGTTTGTATTGCTGTGATAGAGCAGAAGACTATGCGTGTCAGGCTGCTTGTAAAAGAATTCTAATGTCGATGAAAACAGAGCTTGAAATTGTTGATGGACTTATAGAAGGCTGTAAAACCATGCCTCTCCCTCAGGACCCACTTTGGCAATGTTTTCTTGAGAGTTCCAGATCTGTTCACCCAGGAGTCACTGTGCACCCCCCACCTTCAACAGGCCTCGATGGAGCTAAGCTCCATTGCTGTTCTAAAGCAAATTCTTCCACATGTAGGTCAGTATCTCTCTAACCTCATTTCCATTTGTGAAAGTACTTAAGAATTTGTCTTATTTCACGCCTTTGCCTGAATCTTGCTATGTCCATCAAATAGAAAGTTTTGGAATTCTAAGAAAAAATAAAGATTTAGGTAATCAGATAGTAATCTGTTGGGTAATCTATTCTGTCTAATACTTTGTATCACAAAACGTACTGTTTTATAAGAGGAATCAGCATTTTCTCACATTTAGCACTGGCTTACTATAGCAGACACAGTAAATTGATGAAACCTGTACTATATTTGTGGTCATAATAGCCAATATTGCAACCTCTGGCTAAGAGATCTTAATGAGATGCTAAAGAGAGAAAAGAGAACAATGAACTGCACAAACTCTCAAGCCTGATTGCTTCATGTTAAAACCTTAGCAGTATTCCTTATTAGATGCTCTTCTGGTTTTTGTCAGTGAAAAATAACTTAGGTTATTTAGCAATTAAATAAGGGAACTAACTATTCTGTCATTTAGAAAAACAAAGGTTTTCAGCAAATTGTTGCATGCTTGCAAATTATTGAGGCATTTTTAGTCTAGGGTGGTTTTCTGTCCACTTTAAAAATAGTTGATGATTGCATTTTAAATGCATCAGTGTGTCTAAATAAGTGGCAAATATTTTTGAGCTGTTACTTCCTTTTATATCAAAGTTTCCAGTAACAACAGCTCCTCAATGCAGCAGGATTTTTAATGAGTTTAGTAATAGAGCCCTGGAGTTCCATTATTTCTTAGAATGTTGTAGCATAGGAAGTTGATTAAATATCTTTTAGTTCCATGCTTTGACAATGAGTTCTAAAAATGGATCCTTCTATCAAGTTTTCAGTAGGCAGGAGATATAATAGTACAGTGTAGTTCCATANTTTAAATGCATCAGTGTGTCTAAATAAGTGGCAAATATTTTTGAGCTGTTACTTCCTTTTATATCAAAGTTTCCAGTAACAACAGCTCCTCAATGCAGCAGGATTTTTAATGAGTTTAGTAATAGAGCCCTGGAGTTCCATTATTTCTTAGAATGTTGTAGCATAGGAAGTTGATTAAATATCTTTTAGTTCCATGCTTTGACAATGAGTTCTAAAAATGGATCCTTCTATCAAGTTTTCAGTAGGCAGGAGATATAATAGTACAGTGTAGTTCCATACCATGGGATGGGAACAGTTGTAGCTTGGAGGATATTGCTGTGAACAAAGTGAGCTGGGTATTGCTGACACCAAGAAACATCTCAAACCAAAGCAACAAACAGTATCCCTGTCTCAAACATAAGGGCAAAAGAAGGAATGTATTTTTGCTTGACAGTCATTTCTGTAGGAGGGGAAAGCGTGATTTGAAGCTGAAGGATGGAATTAGAAATTGTTCATTGTTCGGTTGTTCAGTTGTTCATCAACTTTGATTTATTATAAGTAAAATTAGCTGGGATAGTTTTCACCTCAAAGTTGTAAGTTTAGGTTTCCAGCTGTTACATTTTTATTGGATATTGCAATTTTATATCCTGATGTCTTCCAGTCTTACCAGCTTAAAGTTTTGCTGACATTCTTAAGCCAAATGGGTTATTTGCTTTGAGCTCTACATTTGGGTACCCTTGCAGACTCTGTGGGCTCTAACACAGTCCTCTGTGGTGAGTGGAGGCTGTTGTGAGCAGCAAAGAAGTGATGGGCTGTATCTGAGTGGCTATTGTTCTTTTAATTTTATTTTCTTCATCTCTTTTTTGTTTTGTTTTGTTTTCAGAGAGCTCTGCACTAAACTTTATAGCACGAGCTGGGGCAATTCACAGAGCTGGCAAGAATTTGATCGCTTTTGTGAGTATAATGCAGTTGAAGTTTCCATGTTGACCTGTTTAGCAGATGTACGAGAACCTTGTCAGCTGGGCTGTAGAAATCTTACTTACTGCACTAATTTTAATAACAGGTAGGAGAGAGACACTGAATATTTTATAAAGGAATTCCTATGCTTTGATTTCAAAAGTAAAATGAAATGCTTTTCAGACTTATTTTGAGATTGTATGTAGCTTTCTTTCTGCAAATATGGTTTTAGTTAATTTGAAAATAAGTAGTTTTTCTTTAGAATGAATTTTAGAAGTGTATTTTGCAATAGATGTAACAAAACTTACAAGAATAAAAGTTAACCCATGAACTTGTAAAATGTCACAGTGTATTACCACCTCTACATGTTTCTCTGTCTTACTGTATAGACAAGTAAGTCATGGTTACTGGAATGTTGTGTATTGTAAGTAAGGTTAAAGTGCTTGTTAAATTTACATGTTACTCATTTTGAGAATTCCTTTTTTGCAGAATTGTTTCTGTGGGTTTGTACTCTATAGGACAAAATGATTTAAAAGTGGTGTCTTAGTAATTGCAAGGTTATGGCTGGATTAAAAGAAATCTAAATTTTGTTAGCTATTAGAGATCACTGGCTTTTTTTCTTTCTTTTTTTTTTTCTTTTTTTCCCCCCACAAATAGTATGTAGTGGCCTGAGTGTTATATGAGTAGTAGAATCCCAAGCCTGGCTAAATATAAATGATAAAACAATTTGCATTAGTGATTCACCAAGAAACATTTACATAGGTATTTGGGCTATCTAAGATATTTGCTCTTAAGTCAACTTCAGGTAAGAAATATTTCAGTGGTATTTTGTCCGAGAGAGAGGTGAGAAGGGAGTTTCAGCCTTGAGTTTTAAACAGCTTGTCTTCCTTAAAAACAAGATTTCAAATTGATTCTGATCTTGCTTAACTGTGGGAGGGATTAATTTCTTGTGTACCACGAAAAGCAAGCCGTATGAAGGATGTAGAATTCTTATGGAATCATGAAATGGGAAAATGTGTGGTACTTTCTTTTTCTTTTATACATGCTATATCTCACCTTCTTCTTTTAAGGCCAACAGAACTTTTCAGAAGCTGCAATACTCAGTCAGACCAGGGAGCCATGAATGACATGAAGCTATGGGAAAAAGGGAGTATTAAGATGCCGTTCATAAATATTCCTGTGCTTGATATTAAAAAATGCCAGCCAGAAATGTGGAAGGCAATTGCCTGCTCCCTGCAGATTAAACCTTGTCACAGCAAATCTAGAGGAAGTATTATCTGCAAGTAAGTACTTGGGGAAAACAAAAAGCAATTTAGGGGTTTAATGAGGATTTTAATGAAAACTAAGAAGCCGTAGGACTGTGTTTGCTATGTTAGGAAAACATGGCAAGGCAAACATGGAAGGAATATGAAATTGCATGGTTGCCATTGCTTCAATCTCCATCACTGTAAATGGAGATATTTGCCTGTTAATGAGATGGATGTATATGCTTGCATTGTAAAGTGTGAAAAAAGTGATTTATTGAAGGGGTTTTTTGGCTCTCTGTGTCTTAAACTTTTCCTCTTTTTTGGTTTTGGGATTTACTGATGGCTTTCAGCTGACAGAAAGGTCTGAAAAAAATAAAGGTTTTTTTTTTTTTTTTAATAAATTTTGAAAGTAGGTGATTGGGTAGAAAAAGGAGCAGTTAATAGTGCAGGTAGTGAGGTAGAGTTCAACCCATATTAGACATCAGTAAAGCAAGAAAAAGCTTGGTCTTGGAAGATACATGCATATGATGCCATAGAAGATGAAGATCACCAAGCCCAAAGTCAAAGAGGAGTAATGTCAGCAGTAGTTTCTTTGTGTCATAAATTTGTTCCTCCCTTCTCTTTAGAATGTAGCATATATTTGAACACTCTGCTGTGAGGCAGATTGGGAAAGTTGTGGATTCAGGGAAGAGAATAACATAGAAAGAAATCTTTTTCATGCAAGACCTTTTTTCTTAAAGTAGTCTTCATGAAGTTCTGTCTCTTTATTTTTCTGTAGATCAGATTGTGTGGAAATACTGAAGAAGTGTGGAGATCATAATAAATTCCCTGAAGGTCACTCAGCTGAGAGTATTTGTGAGCTCTTGTCTCCAACAGATGACCTGGAGAACTGTATACCTTTGGATACTTACCTGAGTAAGTACTAACATGCCTATGCAGCAAAATTAGAAACCAGGATACTCTGAATGCTTGTCATTACTTTTAATAATCTTCTTTTATTTTTGAAGAAAATTGTATTGAATTTGTGACATTTTATTTAGTGTATTAGAGAAAATTGGAATTTTCAAGTTGCCATAGTTCATTGCTTCTGCTCCTTCTTGTGTTGGGCATATGTGGCAAGAAAATTATTGGGCAGACAAAATAGAGGAAATATATTTTGCATGTGAAGGATCATCTGGGTCATTATTTCCAGGATTGAGGATTAAACTATTGAAATAAGTTAACTACCTGGTCATATCAAGCTTCTACATCTATAATTAAAGCAAAAAAAATTCACAGAATTGTCAAAAATGTGATTTTACTGGACATAAGAAACACCATGCTTTGCTGAAGGAAAACAAACCTCATTTAAATCAGTATAGATGATATATATTCTGTTTTCAGGCCCAAGTTCTTTAGGCAACATTGTAGAAGATGTTACACATCCATGTAATCCAAATCCATGTGCAGCTAATCAGCTATGTGAAGTAAATAGAAAAGGATGTCAGTCTGGAGAGCTGTGTCTTCCATATTTGTGTGTGCCAGGTAAGGTTTTTTGGGCTTCTCTTTACTGGATTTTGCTGATAAACATGTCATTGAAATGTTGTTGAAGGTTTTAAAGTGAATTGCTGTGCCATGGTTTAACCCAGCTGTCACCTGAGTACCACACAGCCCTCACTCACTTTCCCCACTGGCATCAGGAGGAACAGTTTAGTCACTGAAATAAAGTTAATAATAATAATTGTGATGGCGCTGATGATGAAAAGGGAGATAACAAAGAGAGAGGAATACAACCCAGGGAACCAAGAGATGCACAGTGCCACAGCTCCCCTCCCACTGACCCAGTGCCCAGCCCTTCCCACCAAAGACGTCTGGACATGCAGCCAGAGGCATTTCTGCTTCTGCTCCCTTCAGTGACACTTCTAATGTGGTTGCACCTCACCAGAAAGGCATTCCTGTCATTTGGGAACTGCTCTTTTAGAACACTGGTGTTGTCTAACCTCTCTGCACCGTGTGTAAGTGTGAGCTGGCTGGGGAGAGAGCCTCATGCAGAGTAAGTTTCAGGTACCTAACTTTGAAATGGCAAGACTGTGTGGTGTTAGTAACAAGGATCAAACCTACCAAAGGAGGTGTGAGACTCTGCAGCATCCAATTTCTACAACCCCTTCATTGTTCTGCCCTAGGCACTGGTAGTTTTTCCCTTTAAAGCAGGTGTCATTCAGTGACTTGAGGGGTCAGCTGCGGTTCTTGAAGCAGAGCAGAAAGTGTGCATTTGGTGACCACTTGAACATGTGTGTGGCTGAGCAAGTGAGAGCAACACTGATTTTCACACTGAATTGCATGGAACACCCTCCTTTCTAGATGAGGTGATGGAGAACACTGCCACAGCTGTCTCACACCAGTGCCCTGTGCCTCTTTTCTTCCAGCAGTTCTGTGGCTGATCAGCAGTTTCCCCAGTGGTTCCTAATTAAAAGGAGGAAAGCTGGATTTTGCCTCACTCATACATCTGCTCTACTTGTCCTCTTTTAAAAGTGAGGATAGACTTCAGCTCATTCTTTATGTGAGCCTAGGGACATTGGTTTGGTTATGCTTCTATGACCCTTACAAAATATTTTTGTTGTCCTGGAAAGCTGAGCCTTATTACTATAGAGATTGTATTGTCTTCACTTGCTGCAAAAGTCATTCAAAGTCATCTGAAAACAAGCTCACACAGCGCTTTTGAAGAGATAATTTGCTTCCTCTGAAGGTTGGAGAGTGACTTTTCTGTTTTAATTCAGTCTTTATTGGCTGAAACTTTCAGGGGGTTTGTTGCAGTTCACCCTTTGTAGGGTTATTTCAATCTGTTATTTATTATTTTTCCTTGCAATTTTTAAAGCCATTTTTTTTCTTTTCCAGTCTTTCTTTTTAAAATCCACTTTTCCTGCTTTTTCTCTCTTTCTCCCCTCTTCACTGCATCTTGTAAGAATCCTTCAGTGTTCACTTAGGAGGTACAAGTAGGGAAGAAAGGCACAATAAAATATGTGAGAGAGGGAAATGACTGGGCTTTGCTTGTGAGACCCTTTAATTCAAATCCTGTACTGAAGAGAGTGAAGCATGTGTAGTACTTGTCATATAACATGTTTCATACTACTACAGAGCTGAAAAGTTAAAATACTTGAGAATTATTGGAATTTCAAGTCTATTTCTCAGAAGTAATCTTCACAGGTACTTCAGAACTTTGTCTCAATCAAGTATCTTCTATTTTTACTACTTGCTGCCTTTGTGAAATGGGTGAATTTGTTTTAAGGGCAAGAGTAAGGCTGCTGAAGAACACCTTATGTATTTTGCAAGTCAGAGTAGTAATTCATTTCACTAGTGGCACTAGCCCACATGTTCACTG
Source organism: Platysteira castanea (assembly GCA_013397175.1). Taxonomy (NCBI): domain Eukaryota; kingdom Metazoa; phylum Chordata; class Aves; order Passeriformes; genus Platysteira; species Platysteira castanea. The sequence continues at coordinate 149,493 of VYXC01007173.1, forward strand.
CTTATGAGCTAAAATTTCTCCTTGTATGCAGGCTGCAAACTGGGAGAAGCCTCCGATTTTATTGTCCGTCAAGGTACACTTATCCAAGTTCCATCCTCAGCTGGTGATGTTGGATGTTACAAGATTTGTACCTGTGGACACAGTGGACTGCTGGAGAACTGTATGGAAATGCGTTGTGTTGACCTCCAGAAATCATGCATTGTTGGAGGACAAAGAAAAAGTAAGTAATAGAGCAGTGATGCATCCAGCACCTGCTCCTTACCAAAAGAATTTTGAGCTACATGAGAAGACACAAAGGATCTGAATTCAGAGTTTATCAGAAAATACAAGAGCTGATGATTGCATCCCTGTATTTAATACTGGGTTAAGTCTTATATATGCTGGAAGGTTCCATTGTTGAAATTGGTACCGAACTGTGTCTGTCTCAATCAATCACAGCCCTGTGTGAAGGGTGTTCTCAGTACACCATTTCTTTTTAGCATGGGATGGTTTCTTTACTAGCTCCAAATGGTTTGGGGGGGTTGTTTTGGATTTGTTGGGGGTTTTTTTCTTCCTTCCAGTGGCTTGTGGCATCTGGACCCATGAACTCCCAAGATCTGTGTTTCCACTCCAGTGGATGGCACAAAGAGCTCTTGCCCTACTTATTGGGTCATTCAGTTTAAGGTTTGTTAGTACTCATGCACATATTCAGAGTAGGAAGCACACACCTTGAAAGGTTAAAAATAGGGCTGGATAAAAATACAGGATAGGTTGTGGTGATCAAGTGCAGGGTTCAGTGAGAAAGGCAGACTGTCCAGCTACCTGTCGACACTCAGCCATTCCCTTTTTCCCCTCTTCCCTTTGCTTTCCCACACATCTTCCTGCTTGATTCATCTTAATTCCTCCTTCTCCTTATCTTTGGTCCTTCCGCTAAACATCCCATAATAAGTTTTGCACAATCTCAACATGAAATAAGAATTACAGTTGAAGATATTCATCAATAGGGCTAGCATATGCCTAAAAATAAACACGTAAGCAAATACATGATGATGATAAAGGTGTATTGAACACTGTGGTTCTTTAAAGTCTTCCTCACCATGGCAGCTCTCTGTTTAAACTGGTGTAGGTAACAAGGATTTTTTTTTTTTCTTTTCTTTTTTTTTTTTTTTCAAAATTGGTACTGTTTGTTCATGGAAGCAGAGCACTGAAAACATCTTAACATTAACAATATATTTTATGGAGAGTTGTAGAAAGTATTTGGAGAAAGTAGATACTTTTAAGATACAGTTGTTAGCAAATACAGGTTTTAAATGGTGACTGTGACATTTTATGGACCATTCTATCCAAGAAAACTTGCAGTTTTTCAGATTACTGGTGAAAATAATCACAAAAATGTCTGATGCTGTATTTGTATTTTATGGTGGCACAGTGTACAGCTCTCACTTGTTCTGGTAGCCATAACAGTATGTGTAGCTGTAGGTATTCAGTAAGTGCTGTCCATTTAAAAACAAACTAACTAACTACCACAATCCCAAAACCAGACAGCTTCCTCTCTTTTGCCAGTGACTCATGAAGTGTTTGTGGTGATTAAGCTACTAGGTATTATGTAATAAAAGATTAAAATTACTAGCTTCCAAATTTGTTAGATGATGCATCAAAAACAAAGAATTAAAAGTTTATGGTCACCATGTAAACATTTGCAGTAACTTTATTTAATTGGTTTACGTGTCAGTTGGACATAAAATCTGAACCGTGTTTTTTAAAACCATTCTCTATGAAGGAAACAACCCTGAATGTTTTAAATGATGCTGGGTTTTTTTGTGTTGTGAGTTGGCCCCAGCTAATGAAATGATTACTGATGAGGACAGGTTGCTGTGTACACTCTTTGACAGTGAAAGACAGTAGCCTTGCAAAGTTTTCAGGTGAATCCTGTGTCAGGTACTCTGAAGAATCACCTGAGATCCTGTGTTTGCCATTCCCATCTAACCTTTTCTTCTTCCCTGCTGGGAAATCCCTTAGTCCTTTGAGTAGTACTGTGGTGTAGAGAGCTTTTTTTGTCCTACAGAGGCTTTCTCACCCCCTCTTGTTCTGCCCTCATTTGTCTCTGAGCACCTCTTCTGAATTGCTCCAGTGCTGAGGAGTTTCCTTGTCCTTATGTAATATTTTCTCGAAAATTCTAATTCTCAATGTCAATCCTTTGAAAAGAGATTAGAGGGAATTACTTTATTTTGCAAGGCGTGATTACTATTACGTTTTCCTCAGGAACTGTGTATTTGTTGGTAGTCTTTGATAAGCAGTTTGGTTATGGATAGATCAGAGACTGTCATCAACATGAATTGATTTTATACAAAACATACATCAGAATGAAGGGCAGTCATATGGACAGTTCAAAAAGCTGGACTTGCTAAATTGAAGAAAAATCCCCTAAGTTTGCAGTTTGATTCTTAGATTCAGGTGTGAAAATGTTACTGACTTACAAAATACATTCCAATCCAATGAAAGCTGGAATGAAGCATTGGCACTTTTACCCCTTCAAACATGAATGTGCTTTGTGTGAGACTATGTCTAAAAGTTTAGCAGTCTTAGGTAAATATAATTCTGGAGAAGGATGTGTCTTTACAAAAGCTTTACATTTAAAAAAACATGAAACGTGCTAGCCAGAATTTATTATTCTTAAGAAAAAACCAGAAAACCTCATTTATACAGGTTTTGAAAGGACAAAGTGCTTGCTTCCCTGGTTAACTAATTAATCAAAACCACATTTGAACAGACTTTTCCTTTAAGTGAATAAAGCAAAACTTGAAATCTAAAAAAAAAAAAAAAAGGACATTTCAGTGGGAAACTGTATTGAATAAGGGAAATTACAGAAACAGTTAATAAGAACGTAATTTCTATGTAGTACATATGCATATGTAGTCTTCTGGTACATTTGCATTAATTGTATGTATGTTCTTAATTTATTTTAAGGCCATGGAACATCCTTTAATATAGATTGCAATGTCTGTTCCTGTTTTGCTGGAAACTTGATTTGTTCTACACGTCAGTGTCTAACTGAGCACAGTTCAGAGGATGAACGTCGGAAGTTTACAGGTAGCTTTCCAAACCATGAAAACTGTAAGTTGAATATTTTTAGAGCAGGGATTATCAACTAAAATCTTTCTACAGTATTAATGGAAAACACCCGATAACTTGTTATTACTGTGGTTTTTTAACTATTTATTTTTCTCATGTCCAACCTGCACTGCAGGAAAAGCACATACTTTAAAAAAGAAAATCAATACTGAAAAATACAACCTCAAGTAATACGTAAAAATAAGTAGAGACAGGGTACACTGGGGATGAGAGATAAGGAGTTTAGGGGGAAAATGGAGAAAGCTGAGTAGAATGAGCAAGGAGGCGGGACACAAACTTCCCTTCATGCTCCTTGTAACTGCCTGTGTGCTCCAGCATTGCTAAATGACAGGTGGGAGGAAAGGGCTGAGGGCACTTTGCTGGAAGGCAGAGATGCTCAGTGACCCCCTGTGTATCTTGTGTCGTAGAAGATGAGTGTCCAGCCAGTCCCTGTTCTGTGTCTTGCTCTTGCAGGTTTGCCCTGTAACTGTGTGGACCAGTTTGTCCCAGTCTGTGGCCAGAACGGGCGCACGTATCCCAGCGCGTGCATAGCTCGCTGTGTGGGCCTCCAGGACAACCAGTTTGAATTTGGATCGTGTATTTCCAAGGATCCTTGCAACCCAAACCCTTGTAATAAAAATCAAAGGTAAAAGCAGAATATATATTTTAAGCTTTTCTGTGGCTTCATCCACTCATAAAGCAGATTTACGTGTTCTTTGAATGTGTTGTATATTGTAGTAACATTCTACTTTGGGGCTATTCCAGGAAAAATAACTGTTTGAAGTAGCTGCTTTTTATTTATCGTAGTTAGTAATATTGGACTGTAATAACTGCCAGTTTTTGGTTCCATTTTTGTAGTCCTATGTCAATTAAATTCATTATGCAGATCTCAGTTTAGCCATAAAAGAGACTTCACGTACACTTTCAAAAGTGGGAGAATCAGATTTTGTCGAAATGGCATTAACTGTCATTTTACTACTTTGTTTCACACCTTCTTTTAGTAGTTTACAAAGAAGACCCACATCTGAATTCAAGACTTGGAGTCACTCTTGCTTATTCAGTCAATAATCTGTGCTTTTTGTCTCTAAAATAGGAAAATATCAATCACTGATTTTTTTCTTAGACTGAAATCTTGTGAAAACTCTGTCTGTACAATCCCTGGTTTTTCAATATCAAGAAAAGCAAAATCTGCATAGACAAATATATTAAAACAAAAATATGCTTTGTACTAGTGTCAGGCGAAAAGAAAATCTGACCTTTCTTACAGAGATCAAAGTCTGTGGCTCACAATATTGGTCTCTGTCTTCAATTTTCTCAGTGTTGTGCAATACTGCAGTCTCCTTTGAATTAGTGCATTTTTCTGTTTTGAAGGAAAGCCATCAAATAAGTTGTGTAATATTGTGCTTTCATGAAAGCTGATTGTAGCAATTTTAAGGTTTTTTTCCTTTTTCTGTACTTAAAATGCCACAATGCAGAAAAATACCAAGACAACACTGTAGTTTTGTAGCTGTAACAGCCATCACGGCATTCAAAATTGGAATTTCAAAGTTGCATTGTGGATAAATATTTTTTACTTTTTGTTTGAAATATGGAGAGTACAGAGAGGCTTTCCAGTTTTTCAAAATACCATTATGGTTAGAACCTCAACTTGTAGTTTCAGTAAAGGACTGTACACGATACATTTTTCTGGGTCAGTTTGATAATGTAGCTCAAACTGAACATGCTCATCTGAAAATGCCCCTTGATGCACTTGGAATCTATTTAGGATCCGCTTGTGAAGTGTTTAAATCTCAGAATTTCCGAGCCTGCCCTAATACCAAAGGCACATCTGTAATGCATGGGAGTGCAGCTCTCAGAGAGAATAAGGACATATTGTGCATAATCCAGTGGTAGCAGCACTGCTGTCATTTATAGGAGGAGGGAGTTGTCCAAAAGGGCCATGAGGCCTTTCATCAGTCTGTTTATCAGACTGCACTGGCTGGCATTTCTCTAGCAGAGGGATGCCTTGCAGGTCCTACACCAGATGTTTTGCAGATAAGATCATGGAAGGTACATGTTTAATACAAAGGGCAAGGATTTCCTGCAGTTTTTCTGTCTGTACTTGTCTGTGAGGGCTGCAGAGGAATGGATGCCAAGGAAGTGTAAATATGAGATTTTTCTGTTTGTTTGCAGTCATCCCCTAGATGGGATGTCATACAATATTCTGAACCTACAAAGCTAGAATCCAATCAGATATTTGTAATTGAAACGATATAATCTTGTAGGTCTTGTTTTCACCCCTTTCTCAGAGAAGGGTGAGTCTAGACCTCTGCAATAGAATCTTTTCCCCTTGCTTACTATTTCCATGTTTTCTCTAGCCTAGCTGTTCTTAAATACTCATTTACAAAATGAAGTATGGGAGTAGGTAAGAACTTTATCCAAGCCTTTTTCAATAATCCATTGAAAAATACTTGGTAAAAGATAAATTTTAGTGGAAACTGTAGTTGTGTTCACACACATTGAGTAAATGTGAAACTGTTGCAACTTTGTGATGAGACCTGAAATGGGCCTATTCAGAGTGTTTATCACTTGTATTCCCTGCAGCTCTGCTGAACCACAGTTAGTTCTAAAGCACTGGAGAAAATCTCACTGAAAATATTTTCCCTGAATATTTTGAGACTTAAATAAATCCTGTGACATGATACGAAATTATTATTACTTTCTGCAGGTGCATACCAAAGAAACAAGTTTGCTTGACCAGTTTTGAGAAGTTCGAATGTAGCCAGCATGAATGTGTGCCAAGGCAGTTAAATTGTGACCAGACACGGGATCCTGTTTGTGACACAGACAATGTAGAATACACTAACTTGTGTACTTTATACCAAAAAGGAAAAAGTTTAGCATACCGAGGACCATGCCAGGTAGGAAGTGGTTCTAGCAATAAATGTCAGATCTTCGTTGTTCCTTGGTGTTCAACTTCATAATTTTTACTTTTCTTTTTTCCAATATTGTTTGTTTGTTTAGGTCTTTTAAAAGTATTCTGTTTGAGGTTCATAGCTTATAAAATGTTCTAATAGAAAGTAGTTATTTAAAATTCTAACTAATTTAAAAAATACTCTCACAATCTTCAGAATTTTGTCCAGTGTTTCTCTGCTTTAGTTAACAGCTGTCTCAAAACCATTCGAAGGCTGTACTTATGCTTTCTTGGGGGTCATACTCTTGATATATGTATCTTCCTATATATGCTATTAAAGCTTGCACTAAGGTGTGTTTGCAGTAATCAGTGCAGTTCGTTGGTTACTTAAATGCTAATTCTTACAAATGTTAACTTGTCTAAATATAAAATAATGCCTGGTCATAGAAAGTCTTTAGCTTTTTGTGTGATTGTGCCCCAGGTTTACCAAGTTCATTGCTCAGGATCTAGTTACAGACTCGGCAGTCTGTAATACTTTCTAGTTGGTCTGCACTGGATTAGTCTTCATGTTAATCCTTGAGAAAGGTTAGGATTAGGTTTAGTTTTTCCATCCCACCACTCTCTACGGTGGTGTTAGATAAGATGTTTCTGTCACCTTTTAGGAACACATACACAAATATAAGTAATATAGGTAAATAATAAGTAGTTTATAAAAATATACAATTATGTGTTAGAAATACGTGTGCATGCACACTAAATTTTAAGCACACAAAACCACACTAAGATGAATTAATAAATTATTAATGAGTTGTAAAGAATTTTATTAATAGAATATTTTAAGATATATTGGAATTACAATGATTTTAATTTATATAATAAGTTGATTTAAATGTAGTAATTTTATTTAAGCATTAGCACAGAACAAAAGTAGTTGGTTTCTGAAACATGTTTTATTGTACATTTCTCAGACTCTGTCACCTTCTTGAAGTACCTACCCTTTTCATTTATGGCCCATTCATAAACTGGTGGTTATTTCCTCTGGATTTCCTACCTTTTCAAACGTTTGACAATATTAGCAGTGAATTCCCGAAAACGTTGGTTTTCCTCGTGTTGAAACTGCTCTGAAGTTCCCGCAGCACGGCCGAATTGATGTTGCGAGCACGGTGTGTGTTTCAGGCGTTCTGCAGGCCGGGGCAGCCCGTGTGTGGGCACAACGGGGAGACCTACGGCAGCGTCTGTGCCGCCTACTCGGACCGCGTGGCCGTGGACTACCACGGGCCCTGCCAGGCCGTGGGCGTGCTCTCCGACTACGGCTTCCACTCGGAGTGCGCCTTCGTCAGGTGTCCCCAGCTCTCTGCCACGGGCTGCAAACCCGTCGTTGCGCCAGGTGGGGAGGCTCACTGCAGAGAGGGGAGAGTCTCCGGGTTCTGGGTATAAATAGGGCGAGACTTGGAACAAAACCTAGGCTTTAAAATGTTACATTGAGAGACAGCGTGAATAGTGACTCTACCTAGGGCTAGAACTAGCCAGTGTCAGGACTCAGATGAGTAAACCTGAATTGGAAAGGCCTTGGCTTTCGGAGTCATGCTCCTTCATTCTTTAGAGACTGGCAGCTGGGATGGGTTTGGGAGAAACAAATGAGGTCTGTGGTGTCCAGGGTGGGATGCCTCTAGGAATCCGGTGAGTAATTTTTCGGAAGCGGCAGCACAGATACCACAGTGGAATGCTGAGCTGTCATCAACGCAGGGCTCCCAAAAGGGCAAAGATGGTATTTAATTAGAAGACAGAGTAAAATACCAGATGTATTCACAGTACTGTGGAAGACAGCAGGGGTAGTTTTGCAGTGTGCTGGCTTGAACCAGTTTTTTATTGTTTTCACAAGTGCTTCCTTTATGAAACAATAATTAATCACAGATAATACACAGAGCAAGGAAAGCTCTGTTCTTAAAGAGTTTTATTCATTTTTCTCATTTCTCACCCCTTTGAAAAAGGGTCTTCATGCTTTGTAATAACATTTAGTACTGTAAAAGTCACTCTGTGAATGTGAATTACATGTAAGTTCGACTGTGAGTTTAATACACAGGCATGAATAGAAAGTTGAAATATTATCCCTTTGGTTTCTGACATCGGAGGGAAAAACAGTAGGAGAAATATGGCATCTCTTAGACAAGCACTTTTTCTCCCATGTTACCTAAAGATTCTAAGCTCCAACATGGTGTAACTGCAGAAATTAATGCTTGCAATGTGCATAAATGCTTCTGTCATGTTCTGGCTTTAACAGCTCTTGAAATCCATCACTTCTGTAGCTGATATCCATGCATCCATACAAAATCTTGGCTTGTGGTACACACAGTGCCTCCAGTTTTTAGCTTACACTAATGAAGGAAGTATGTTAAAACGAATGAAAATTCATCTGTTGCTTCATGCTAATAGCAGTAAATGTGTGTTGAAAGGTGACTGATTTTGCATTATAAATATTTTCAATATTAAAAAGAATATTAGAAATGTGCAATTGTGCTGTCAAATTGAAACATTTACTTGGCTTTGGTAGTTTTGCTATTTTCATTCTCAGTTAATATTCAAATTTTGACTCTTGCTTAATTAAAAGTGAAAAGACTACTTGTTTTTATTACTGAGATTTCTTTAATTCATATAGGAGCCTGCTGTCCACTATGTGCTGGAATGCTGAGAATCTTGTATGACAAAGACAAACTGGATAATTTTGCAAGGGTAAACATTTTAATCATGGCTAATGTTAAATGGTATATGAAAAGTCAAGTTACTGTGCACTTTCTCCTGGAAGGCTAACATGTTATAAAAGCCATTATTTTTTAGTAGTTACTTGTGATTGTTGGGGTTTTTTTTCTTTATACTGCTTATACTTTCCTTTATTTCTTTATCTGAGACATAACTTGAATTACAATGCAAAGCAAAACGGAATTAGGGTAGGCACAAACAAGCAGACTCAGGTTTGCAGTTTATATGACTTGTAATAGTGCAGACAAATTACATGGGAAGAGCATCTATGATTCCACTGCTTTCCTCTCAGATTTTGTGTTTGTAGGTGCTGTGTGTGTGTCTGCTGACCAATTTTGCTGAGTATCAGTGTCTGTCAGGTCCTGACTGCATCCTGGAGTGTTGTCCAGTTGTCATCTCTGATGGTACCAGAGACACAGAGCCTACTGCAGCTTCTCAGTTCATACATTGCAACATGTGACTGTGAAGAAGAATTTTTAGTTTCTGTTAGAAGAAGGCTTTCTAGTTAAAGACATGTATTGGTCTTATTGAAGTAGTTGGTGATTACTCTCCTCTCACCTACTAAGCACTCTAATACCTGGATTGTAATGTCTGTCCCTTTTAGTTCAGACAGCTGGTTCATGTGAGAAAAAACTACTTCAAATACTGGAGTTCAATAAATCTAGGGCTGCTCTGCCTCTTTTTTGCCAGCGTGGGAGCACAAACCACTGTAACAGATAACCATTTACATTATTTTGAGGTATGTGATACATAGACACACTAACCACGGAGGTGGAGAACAACACATATGAAAACCATGGTTAATATAAGAAGTAAATTTTTTCCCGTCTTTCTTTCTTTCTTTCTTCCATCTTCTTCTTTTTCTTTTTTTTTTTTTTTTTTTTTTTTTTTTTTTTTTTTTTTTTTTTTTTTTTTTTTTTTTTTTTTTTTTTTTTTTTTTTTTTTTTTTAATTTTTGGAAGGGTTTGTTTTCAGTTTTTTTTAGAATCAGTCAATAATTTTTTAGAATGCTGTTTTGGAAGCATTGGATCCTTTAGGTCTTTTGCTAGCGTTTAGAGTAGAGTTTGGAACTGAGTAGTTTAATGGCTGAAACACATTTTCTGGCATGACATCATGTTATTAAAACTGAGGAGGAGAGTCTTCCATACTATCACATCATCCACAGAGTTCTTTATTTTCTTCCAGGTAACAAATAAAAAGCCGATAACAGTACTTGACATACTTGAAAAGATCCGCCTGCACGTGTCAGTGCCACAGTGTGATGTGTTTGGATACTTAAGCATAGAATCCGAAATTGTGATTCTCATCATTCCTGTGGATCAGAGCCCCAAACCATTGCAGGTAGATGACATTATTATTTTATTTACCCAGCATGGATTTGCTTCACTTTTGTATGTGTACAATTGTGCTTTTTTCCCAGGCAGATATTTGTATTTTGATTGCCCTGTTATGTCCAACTCAGCTCCAGCTTCTGTCTCCTTGTCTAGCAGAAATAGCCCAAAATGTCACCAGGAGTTAGGAAGGAAAGTCTTGCCAGCCTGGTCAGCTCTCACTCCATCTGCAGCAGGCGCTGTCAGACTCCTGGCAGGAGGAGGACTCTGAAATCAGAGAGGCCACCACTGCGTACCTCATTGGTGGCACCATTGCTGAGCTAGACACTCCTCCACTTCCAGAGCTTTGAACCTCCAGATATTAAGCTTGTCAAGCTTAAACTTCACCAGAGGCAGCTTCCAATGCTTTTAAAGAGACTTATTACTAAATTCTTTTCTGGGGTGCAGTAGAAAGTAAAGTGGAAAAAATGAATTTTCTAACAGAAATTCATTATTATCATTACGTCAGTGAGGGAATGAAAACCTGGGGTTTCTCAAGTTCTATTACTTCCATTCTTTTCTTCCTTTCCCATAAACAAAATCAGTTTTCTCTGATTTGGAAGAAAAAGCCCAGTAAGGAGAAAATCTTGATTTTTCCACTGTTGCAGACTTCAAGGAAGTAAGTTGGCCAATCAGGAAGGAAGGCCTCAGTTTTAGAGGCACTTTTTTTTGGGAGGGTTAATTCACTGTGAGCTTTTTGGTATCAACATTCAAAACACATCACTTCATGATAACTTGTATATATCTTCCTTCCTTTTCCTTTTCTACTACTCAGGGCTTCCACAAGAGTTTTCATAGTACCAAAGTCTATGATGAGACCTCTGATCTGTTTTCCAAGTACTCCCCAAAATTATGTAAATCTTACATGCTGATGGGAATATTTTTGCATTGGCATTTTACATGATAAGAAGAGAAATAATAACTTTTTTTTTCCTCTAGATTGAAGCCTGCAATAAAGAAGCAGAAAAGATAGAGTCCCTGATCAATTCAGACAGCCCAACACTGGCATCACACGTGCCACTGTCAGCTCTGATTGCATCTCAAGTACAAGTTTCATTTAGCATTTCTTCTGCTTCTGCTCAAGTGGTGCCTGCTCTGCACTCCCTGTTCATAAGCCTTCCATTCACCCTGTCATCAGCATTGATATATTACATATAACTGCTTGGGAAATATGCATGAACTTTGTGGCATTTGTATTGTGAAGGACATTTGGAGTTGTTGATCACTGAACCAGAAAACAAAAAATGTGCAAGATTTGATGAACTTGTATTTTTCAATGAAGAACTAGAAGTATTTGAGTAATGTGAAAAGATGATTTTCGTATTCATAACTAGTCAGATGACTGTTTCAGCACAATTAGATTGTTTTCCGTGGATCTTGGAAACATAAATATGCTCTGGAAGGTTCTGACATTATGGATTTATGATTTTGAGAAGTGATCTTATAGGGTTTTTTCAGCAATGAACTAAGCAGTGTTTTGAGTTTACTGAAGAATGCTAATTTTGTATTATTCAGATGCGTATCAGTGACAACGAAAGCATGCACCTATTTCAGACATCATTTTTGGAAGAAACAGATTGCTGCTACTTAATTACCTTACCAAAAATTTAAGAGTTTATTCTCATGTAAATATGCTTTCATATTTTATTATGAAGAAAACTAACTAGCCCTGGGCCTGTTTCAGTAGACGTCTTTCCTTGGACTAGTGAAGACTTGCAGGACATTGGGCTCACTGCTTGTAAAACGACAATCAAGCTCTATGCTAGGACCTGACTTCAGTGAAGAGATGTGTTCCTTTTATAGTTCTGTACATTTCAGAATCTCATATTGGATGCAAAATTATAAAGAATCTCAGTATCTATATTTAAGTGCCATTTAAAATATTGCAGTATTTGCATGTTATCTAATGAAATCTATACTTTAAATGTTTATACAAACAGTATCTTTTATTACTTATTGTATTTTATGCACCTGACTTTACTCTACATGAAGTATTTTATATCAGTATTATGATAGCCAAGTTTTGAAGTATATACAGAAAAACTTATTTTTGCCAAAATGCTGAACTTTGAAAGAAAGCACTGAAAACTTTTTGAACATGTATGTTGTAGCATGTTTGTAGCAATTATTTTCTGCTAAATCTTTTAAATGCAAAAGTATTAAAGCTTTTTATTTTAATAAACACTTGTGTCATGTGTCCTTGTGTGGAATGCATGTAATTTTATGGAATTCAGCAGCACTGCATATATTTTCCTTTCTCTCTCAAAATAAGCACTTAAAACTAACTGCACTTACATCCATGCATGACTCACACAGATAATGTTCCCAAATAGATGTCAAGGGGGTCTCAAGGGTGAAAGTGTTCTTGCCAAATACCTTGAGGAGAACTCATGCACATAATTATCCAAGTCTTGAAACAAAGAATTTGAGTATGTTGATAATCCATCTGTTTCTGAAATACGTGGATTCTTTAGACTTGGACACAGAAATAGAACAAATGCATTTTTGAAAAGCTTTTTGAACTGAAATGGCTCAGATGATAACCCCAGAAACTTCAAACAATTCCGATTGTTTATTTTTTCCAAGTCATTAGCAAATATCTCTTCAATGTGTAGCCTGTTAGCTTGCTTAGCATTTAGCTGAAGCAAATCTGATGCCTACTAAAAAGAAAGCAGTTATAAATGTCTTAAGAAAATACAAACACACACACACACACACACGTATGTATATATATATATATATATGCACCACACTGGAAAACTTAAAGAGCTTTAAAAACATACCCTCTGTGGAATAGAATATACAGTGAATTTACTTTTATACATCTGTGAAAATTTTCTATGATGAGAAATTATAACAAAAATGTTGCCTTAATTTGTACGATGAATCTGGGAGAAGCAGAATTTAAGCCCAGAGATTCTGTGATGCTGTAATTTATACGTCAGTGTCCATTGCTTGCTAGAAAAGAGTGAAGCTGTTGAGAGGTTATGGTAAATATGTACAGAACCAAAGAGATTTTGTAGAATCCTAAATTCTGAAACTGAAGTCCAGCATTCAGTGTACAGGGTTTATATTCTTTTTTCTGGATGAACAAAAGCACTTAAGTATTTTCCAGGTTTTCTCAAGACCTTGGACTACCTCGAAGGAATGAAGAAACTATTTTCTTGCGGGTTTTGAATTCAGTTGAACTGAGATAAAAAATAGAAAAAACCAAGGCCAGTCTTAGTTGCAGTTTAGGAAATTTGAACCTGAGGGGGACAAATCTGATGCAGGTTTCAGAGGAGTTTTCCATAAAAGTGCTAATGATCTTCTGTCACCATCTGTGTGGAAATCTGGGTTCACTTAGAAGGAATGGAGACAGCACAAGGGCACTTCAAAGCAGCACAAGCCTGTTTGTTGCTTTTATAACAGGACCCAGATGAAACATTTACAAAACATTATTTGCTTCTCTGCTGAAAACCACAGTTAATGGCAGTAACTGGCTCCAGAGAGATGCCTCCATCCTCTTTCAGTTTGCTTAGCTTGGCTCTTCCCAGCAGGGTGGCACGGAAACGGAGATGCCAGAGGTGCCGCTTTGCGCACCCCCAGGAGAGGATCAGCCACAGGGGCAACTACCAGAGCAAGTCAAAGCAAGAGATTTCTGGCTGAGTTCTGAGTCCAGCAGGAGCTGGCATCTCTGAATTTGAGAGGTGAGGAACAGTGAGTTCTGTGAGCGGGCACGAAGTCACAGCTGGAACTGCAGTGTCACTTCACAGCCCCGCTCCTCTCCCGTGCTCTGCTCTTTGTATGTATGACCCACTGTCATCACTTGGGGATTTGCACGTGTGTGTCTCTATCCAAAGGTACATATTATTTATACATCTCTACTGAGTTTATGACACTTTTCCAGCTCTTCCTTTTATGCATAACAAAGAATATTTCAAAAGTTTTCCCCACTATCTCTATTCCTAGGAAGCCCTGGGAGCATTTGCATGAGCAGATGCAAATACATGAATGCTCTGCGAGACTGTGGCCTAAGTGTTTCATATCTGAAGTCTGAACTGTAAGGTGACCTTATAGTCAACTGATTCCCAAAAAGTAACATTGAGGGGAAAACAGATTTCTCTGCCAGAGTTGTGCAAGACCTGATTGCAACTTCCTGCAAATTCTTTGAACTGGTGTTTTATACAGTGAGACAGTGGCTCCAGCTGCTCCATGTGGAGCAGTAATGAAGATGACAGCTGCAGATAACTCTGTCACCTCCTAAGAGTGGCTGCACCTACCACTGCTAAGGCATTCTGTCTCCCAGGTACGTGTTTAGGCACTGCTTGTTTTCTCCTCTCTCCCAGCCCTCCCTGGGCTGCAAACTTTTGCAGAGCCTGTTGCATAAGCCAAAGAGAGTCAGCCCATAAATAAACAAAAACTCTCTGAAAAAATGTTTCCAAGTCCTAGTAGGTTTGTCTCAAGTTATCACAACTACAGTCAAAACGATACGCCTCTAGCATTAAGTAGTACAGCAGCTCTTCCTAATTAATACCATGAAGCTGAAGGTTTAGGTATATTTGAAGCTGTAAGTCTATATAAATTCAATGCTACCAACATCTGCATTATGGGAGGCCAATTGTGTATACGCAATATTGAAAGCAAAGGTGCTTACTTTGAAAATTGGGGAAACAATTGCCCAAAACCTTTCTTAATTTTAATGGAATTTGTACATGCACTGCTTAATGGAAAAAAGTGTGAGCATTTCATCTCAATATAAGAAAGACATTTTTAAACGTTTTTTAAAGACATTTTTATTGTTAAGTGATAACAACAAATCCCTTGATCAAACTCCCCAGGGACATGGTGGAGTCCCCCCAACTGGAGATTTTCAAAATACAACTGGACATGGTTCTAAATGAAGCACCAAAAGGTTGGACCAGATGACCTTCTGAGGCAACAGTGAAATGTCTAAGTAAAAGCTCTTGTAAAAGGATTTTTTTGCCTTTCAGTTCCTAGGACATTAAGGAGAATAAAAAATAAAGGACAGCCTTCCATGAAGGTGCAATAACTCATGAAATAGTGCAGTAACCCTGCCATTACTTACATAAAGAAAGGTTGTTAACCTTAAATTTTTCATTAGATTATCATATATATATGAGAAAAACTCTGATTACAGGTGTGTATATATATATTTATGTATGTATGTGTATATATATGAAACACATCTGTGAACCTATAAATAACTTTCAAACTTTTATTAACAGATACCTGTTAATTAGATCTCAGTCCTTTCTTAAAACAGAATAAATCTATTATTCCCCCCAGCACATTCTCTGATTTGCTTTCCTCAAAGCCGGATTCTGCTTCATTTGGCCAGGTCCAGTAAGGAGAGCAACCTGAGCCAAAGGGTGTTGATACCTCTGTAATTTTGACAGTCCTTAATAATTCCACAGATTCTCGCTATAAAGAGCCATCCCTGTGTTTTTCCAAATGCTTTCTGTTGTGCTTGGCAAGGTTTCCCAATTTGCTCGTTTGTGCTCGGTTCTCAGCATGAGCTGCAATATACACAAAGGCTTTCAATCTGTTTTATCCAGTCCTGACTCTCCTTCTAAGCCAGCGTTCCCCTACATCACTGCTGAATAGTCCTAGGGGGTTAAATGATTCAATCAGTGGGTTATGATATACATCAGAACAGAAGTTCTCACCAGTGCTGATGTGGCAGATTTCAAATTAAAGCCTGCTCTTCAGTTTGGTCTTCTGCAATTCTGCACTGTTTGCTGACAGTGGAACAAGTGGATGGGTTGTTACTACTGTTTGGTGTATAAATTCACTTTTTAGCCAAGTTTTAAGCTCTAGCAGCAGGAGAAACATTCAGTAAATATAAATAAAGATATATTTATATGCACATATATGCATGTATACACACAGATACACACATATATATGCACAAAAATGTATTTATATCACAGTGCCCTGTATCAAGCTCCATATCAGCCTCTTCAGGACAAGCACATTTGGCCATTGTAGAGAATTTAGCAGTTTATTGCAATAAAGATTCCAAATATGAGGGGTTAATACTTTTAAGTTCGAATTTCAAGTACAAATGGCAGTCAAAGATGCAGGATCACACTGCCTTATTACGTAATTTATACATGGTGTTGTCTGGCTATAAGCATGCAAAAAGGTTACAAAGGTAACTCTGGATGGTTTCATTCTCCCGTGCACTCAGCTGCAGCAGTTCATTTTCCTCTGAGTTAACAACACTCTGGTCCCTCCTGCTCAGGGCAGTAAGAGCAGCTCCCGAGTACCAGTGGAATTCCTGGCATGAGGCAGGAGCAGCCATCAACCCCCAACTGCTGCATCACGTTTGGGCCTCTGGCACAACAAACGAAGTTTAAATATTTGCAGCCATTAATTCTGTGCAGCAACTGAGCTGCTGCCAGCAAGGCTGTGTCTGAATTGCCATTAGCACTGGCTGTGGGCACCACCAGCTTCATCCAGACCAGAAGCAGGGGCATGTCTTGGCCAGAAAACAAGACAGAACAAGCAGCCCGTCTGGCTTTCGTGCTGGAAAACAAATGCTGTCACACACACACTCTCTGTGCATGTGTTGGATACAGCAGGTTGTGCATTTTGCTTCTTTAACAGGCTTGAAGTGGCAATGTAAACTTTGGATCAGCATCTCATGGCAGCAGTACTTTCTGAAGGGCTGCTCATACCCATAATGCAGGACTTAGTGTGTTCCTGCACTGCAGCTTTAAGACCTCAGTCAAGGCCCAGATGAGCCAAAGGAGATGTGAGAAACGCAAATTCACATTTCCAAAGCAGAAAAAAAATAAATCTATCATATTTTCCTTTCTGGCTTTAGAAGATTTCAACAGGAGAAACTGTACAGGCAGAAAGAGTCAGAGGGATAAAACCATGTAACAGAATGCTTGTAAAGACTAGCAGAAAAGAGAGGTGGAAACTGTTTCCATCCATAGGTGATGTAATAAGGATGTGCCACCACAACCAACCTCAACACAGACTTCCCAGTCCTGCTCCAGGAGACAGCAGAGTCAGGCAGTGCTGGTAAGTGACCACAGCTTGGGAACAGAGCAGGCAAAGTTAAGGCCTGCAGAGGGAATCGGAGTTACCCTTCTCCCAGGTCAGCCACTTGTGATGGCAAAGCAGCTAACACAGTCCAGATTGTAAAAACAGCAATACATGGAATTGAGATGCTTTTCGTTATTCTGAGAAGGATTTTTAGTCAACTTTAAGCACACTCAAAAATATGCAAAAGCTTGATTACAGTGTGGTAACAAGCATCTGTTATGTTCATGTGAAGAAGTTTCTCTTGGCAAGTGTTTAAAAAACTCGAGACATAAACATGGGTGTGAGCAAGGGCCAGAGCCTCGGAAATGCTCTTTGAACTTTTCAGATCATTGTTGCTGCATTGAGGGCATGTGCAGTACAGAAACACAGAATGTTAACCATTACTGAGGGCTCTGACGGTGTCACCCATGAGCCATCACACCTTGTGTTCCTTTTCTGTTACGTACTCAAAAGCAGCACACTCACACTCAACAAGGAAATAAATAGCAAATACACACAATTATAAGCGGACTGAGCTAACATCACTGGGCCAAACTGGCAATGAAACAATTGTTCAGTCCTTGCTCTCAACGCCAAGTTTCCCAAACTGAATAGCTCACCCGAGTTTCCTTTGTACAGCAGTGCTGTACATCAGCCATGAACAGATCCAGGTGACGATAAAGGCATTGGCAGGGTGGATGTAGCAACTGTGCCATCCTGTGATGCTCTAAGCTTTTAACAGCACAGAGAAGTTTCCTCCCAGAACATAGCAGGAACATTTATTCTTAGTAAACGGATGTGCAGCTGCTTCTGATCTTCGATACATTTTTACTGCCTGCCACAGTAGACTTTTAACTACTTTGTTACTGGCAGATGCAGTTTTCCAAGGACACATTCATTATCTGGAAGTGTTAGGAAAGGCAGAGCCTGCTGGCAGGACAAGAGGCAGTGGGCACAAATGAGAAACCTCAGACTCCGTCTGAACATCACTTTTACTGTGAGACTGGTTAAAACAGCATTTGGTACAGAGTGCCCAGAGAGGCCAAAGGTATCTTCCATCCTTGAAGATACTCAGCACGTGATGGGACACAGTCCTGGGCTCCAGGTGGCTCTGCCTGAGCAAGGGGTTGGATTAGATGGTCTGAAGAGATCTCCTCCCACCTCAGCAATGCTGTGATTCTGTAATAAAGCTTTAAGTAGCTGAAAAGTGTCGCTATACGTACTAACCATTCTGCTGGTCTCCTCGCTTACCTTGCATTTTTAAAATGTGGTCTTTTCCAGTATTCGAATTTGAATTTCATGATGTATTTATTTTCGCTCTGCAAGTTAATTCTTGATGAACAATTCCATTGCAGCAACACATTATCACAAAATCACAGAACACCAGACTGGAAGGGACCTCAGGCCCTCTGGTCCAACCTTCCTTGGCAAAAGCACAGTGTACAGATGGCCCAGAACCCGGTCCAGCTCAACCTTAAGTGTCCAGTGTTGGGGAATCCACTGCTTTCTTCCCTGGGGAGATTATTTCAGTGTCTGTTTGTTCTCATTGTGGAAAAAAACCCACAAACTCCTCTTGCATCTACTCATAACAAATATCAAACATCTTTGAAATGTCTTACTTTCTGCTTCCAACCCACCTGCAGCCACCCCACAGTGCTGTGCTGCATCCACCAGGCAGGTACTTGACACCCTTGAAAAAAAATGGCACAGTCTCAGCAAGAGGGTTGAATCTGCCCAGTCCTTCCCTATCAGGACAAAACTGATTGATCAATCTCAAGAGGTTACACCAGAACCAAATTCAAATGCCATTTGGAGTATTTTGGTTACTAAACATGCAGCAGCCCTCCTGGCTTGTATGAGAGCTCTGTGCTTTACTTGGGCCATTCAACCCACAATTCAGTGACAATAGTTCTGTGTTTGAAAAGAGTCAAGGGAGTTGAAAATGCATTCCATACATTATTACTTATTCCTGAAGAGTACATATGTTCTCTCATATATTATGGCCTTTTCTGTGTTGCGAAATGGAAGGTCTTGCCCAAAATACACAGGTTAGTAAAGACTCACAGCCATAACCCAGATGTCTCTACTTTGAATGTTTAACACTCAGGTCACTTGTCTAGAGTTTAGGACTAGTTGTATTACAGTTTCAGATATATTTTTTGAAGTTTGTGTTGAATTATGGCTTCAAAATGCTAATCTTTTAACACAGAAACCCTCTGCTTTCCAAAACACGTATCAATTTCACAGGTTCAAAACCACCGCTGTGATGATGTCTGCAGAAACTCACAATCTATTTTTCATAGATTGTATTCCTCTGATGATTTTTTACAAGGCAGATCTAGTATGATCTAGTAAGCATTTCAGAAATGCCTCTGTGGAGAGGAAGCATAGGAGGTGCTGGGCTCAGGTCTATAACTGCTGACAGCAATGTACCAAAGTTTCTGAGAAGGAATTCAACTTTCCTGAAATTCAATACAGAAATAGCTAAGTACAGTGTGGGAAACATTTATTTTGATAGACTCAGGGGGACATCATGCTCTTGTGGTTTTAAAACAAACCTTCAACCCTAAGATTAAAAACCTAAGCGCTGTGGCCAGGGCTGTGTTCCCCACAGAAATCCCGTAGGTGGCATCACAGCACAAGGTGAATTACATTCCAGCTGCTTTTGATTTAGAAGGAATGCAGCCGCCTTGGGATTTTTATTTTTCAGTTGTTTTTGTTTAAAGCTAACACTTTTCTACAAGTTCTGTTTTCTGTGCCACTTCATTCTCAAGATCAAATCTGCACAGGCTTAAGCCTCTCTTACTTTATGAAAATTTATTTCCTCCTGCAGATGCCTATGAAAACGTACTCAGGGCTATTCCAAGAATGCAATTCTCAAGCTGAGAAGTATACCTGACATGAAGGGCATGTATGGATGTATTAAACTGTTGGCATGGATATGAGTCAAATCGACAACCATAATTTTTGTCACCAGCAATCTAAAAAGTTCATTGACCTGGGTACTTCAAGGGTGAATCAAACACAGGCACACGCACAGACACACTCTCAAGGTTTCAGCACTTGTGAACAAAGAAATGACTATTTTGAAGATTTTTTTTTTACGAAAACCCTGGTCGTTCAAAGAACTCTCGTGCAGACCTGAAATTATCATGAATACCATTAAATTCAGCATTATTGTCTTAATTCAGAAGAGGAGGGAAAAGCAAATAAGTGCATTAATATCTGAACAACGACCAGTACATGTCAGCACCATTTTTAATCTGGCACTGGGAAAACCAGCAAGGAGTCCAGGGGTCAGACGGGACCCAGCCCCAGCTCACCACACGACCATCCTGGCCCCAAGAAGGGCCGTCAGGCACAGTGCCCCTCGCTCCAGTTCCAGCAACACTGGTTCACTGGATGTGCAACACCTGGGCACAACGTGTATCATCTCCTGCTGAAAAGAAAAAGGAGGTAAATTGAGGCAGGGGTGCCTCAGGGCTGAGCCATGACTGGAAGCCTGACCCCGACACTCTGCTTCTCCCTTGCAGCTGACTTACCATACAAAGCAGAATAAGAAAATAGTACATTTTTATTTAGCAGGACGGAGGAAAGGAGGGAGAAGAAAA
>VYXC01007173.1:170265-306368 GCA_013397175.1 Platysteira castanea
AAAAAAGGAAAAACCCAGTAATTCCCTCTGGCACGGTTTATCACCCTGCTCAGGACCTGTTACCAACATAGAATTTCCAAGCACAACTTATCCCTCTGCCCTGGACTGGGTCTGCTTACAGAGTTTGTGAATTCCTTTGTCTAAAGCTGCCTGTTTAAAATTTTGCCCTCCTAGTTCCTTAAGAATCCACCTCCTCCCACCCATAGAGAGGGAACAGGGAACTGGCCCCACCAGCTAAACATCTTCTAATAGTAATGTTACTGTATTTAGGAGGTTTTGTGGCTGCAGATTTCCCAAAGAGAAATCTGTGTTTCTCAGCATGATACAGATACTCCAGCAAAACCACAAGTAGATCTAAAAATGCTCAACCACAGAGCAGCACAAAGCAAAAGCTTTACGCAAGTAACAGAAACCTGCCAGACAGTTAATTCCTCTTCCACCTACTCCAAAACCAGCAGAGAAGATACACAAATGGCAGATTTTTGGTTATTTCAAGATTTTTGCCAAGATTTTGGGGTATTTTTATGACAGTTGACCTCATTGCCCCAGAACATGTGGCTTAGGGCAAAAGAAACAGTAGGAAGCATCTGCTCTGAGAAAATGTCTTCTTTTTTTTCTATTAATATATCATCTTGTTAAGCTTTGTTTCCCCAGGAGACTTGCACTATTAAGAGGTCTTTATTGCTGCTGTTGCTGTTCAGATTCCCTCCTTCTCTCCAAAATGAAAGCATTCAGAACAATATGTGCAATTTTTGGAGTATTTGTATTAGATTACTTTAAAAATATTTTATTTTATAAATATTTGACATTTTATTTCTTAGTTGAATAATTTTTATTAGAAAGCGTCCAGTCCAAGCTTTCTAATTCACCTGTTAAAGAACAAAAACAGCATCTGAAGAATCCAGTGGCAGAAGTGTCACTGGTGAGATGAACCTTTGCTCTGTCCAAGACTCCACGGGCCTGGCAGCCCCAGCCCCTCCGCTGCAGCAGCACCAGCTTGGACTCATGCTCAGAGGGGCTCTGGAGAGGCTCCCCCATCCCCACTCCCACAGCACCCCAGCATCCAGGGACCCCAGATCCTCTTCACACTCCTCACTTCTGCAGGGACCTGGTCAAGGCCACGTTCGGCAAAACCCAAGCCTTTACAAAGAAAACGCAGAGAGTGCAAGGTATGGCCATCTCCCACAGAGAGGTTCTGGGAATTCACCTACAGCAGCCATCCCATGTGCAGTGTTTAACAGGGAGCTGCCACTCCGCTTCCAAATGCCACTCCATGCTCTGACCCAGCAGGAGTCCCACCCTTGTTAGCTGGGTTTTCAATCTGCTCCCAGGACAGACATTTTTGCAGGACTTGGCAGCTTCCTACGGAGACTGTCCAGCACTGGGCTGTGCTGATGGCTGGCAGCCCTTTGGTACCAGGAGCAGCCACCTCAGAAATGTCTTCCTGCCCCAATCACACTCCATCCTTCTCAGTCTCAGGGGCCTGACCCCTGGCTCTGCCCCCGGGGGCTCTCTAGCACAGTGTATGATATCAGCCCTGTGGCAGATGGGTGGCACTGTGTCTATGTGATACGCAAATGACTTATTCAATTAAGTTGCTATGGGCACTTGTCCTTCACAATCTGGAAATAATTCACAACACATGAATCCCACGCTGAACGCACAGGTGATCACAAGTCACCCTTCATTTGTGCCAAGGCCACTCCTGGCCTTGAGCAGCAGTGGGCTGGGTGGATCTACACTGGCTGACCTTTATCCATGCGTGTTTATAAATCATGATGCTGTTGTATGAAGTCCCAGCACTCAAGTTCTTCACATACAGTACTGGTTCTTCTCTACATCAATGCTGCCCAGCAGCTTTTCCTCCATTAACAAATTTGGTTAGTAGATTTGCACTTTTCACAGCATTAATAACATTAGTAAGACCAGTCCAGACAAGCACCTTAAAATGAACTTACTCCAAAATGCAAAGGGTCACCAAAATGATCAGAGGGATGCAGCACCTCTTCTGCAAGGAAAGGCTGAGAGGATTGTTCAGCCTGGAGAAAGCTTATGGGTGCTGCAATTGTGGCCTTCCAGCACCTGAAGGGAGTGGAAAGAAAGATGCAGAAGGACCTTTTAAAAGGGGTTGTAGTGACTGGACAAGGGGGAATGGATTCAAGCTGAAAGAGATTAGGCATCAGAAGGAAGTTGTTTACTGTGAGAGTGGTGAGACATTGGAACAGGTTGCCCAGAGAAGCTGTGGATGCCCCATCACTGGAAACCTTCAAAGCCAAGCTGGATGCAGCTTTGAGCAATCTCATCTAGTGGAAGGTATCCCTGTCTATGGCAGGGGATTGGGACTAGATGGGTCTTTAAGGTCCCTTCCAGCCCAAACCACCCTACACTTTTATGAGAACAAGCACAAGAAGACAGAGAAGATTCAGCTGTACCACTCACACTCTGCAGTCTCTGCTAACAAAACAGCACTGAAGGATCACTGCTGACCAGCCCACCTCACACCTTCAGCTCTGCTGATGATCCTGTGTAGCCACCACAGCATCAATCAGACAGAACTTGAGTACACAGATGTCCACATGTACAGCACACTGGCAGTGCCCTCAAAAGCAACTACGTGGTTTGGGTTAAGTAATGCCCTTAAAACCCTTATTACTTAACCACATCAGGGGAGGAGACCAAAAGCTCTGAGAAACTCATAATTCAGCCCTTGCTCTCTAGCACAGTGTATAATGTCAGTCCTGTGGCAGATGGATGGCACCGTGTCTGTGATATGCAAATGACTTATTCAATCAAGTTGCTATGGGCACTTGTCCTTCATGACCTGGAAATAATTTCACAACACATGAAAAAAGTGCCAAAGTGCCCAAAGTTAGTATTTCAGAGAGGCTCCAGCAGCATCCTTTCTGCATCACCTTTTCGGAATACGTGATGCTGCTGGCATATATCTTGTGTGACAGCACAGCTGACCAGCCCAGTCCACAGGAGACCATCTTCCCTGTCTCAGCAGAGACTGGAAACTCCCAGGGCAATTTCTCACCCCTTTGACTGTTTTTCTACAAAGAACAACTAAAAATCTATGGTGCTTTTCTGTAATCCTTGTTCTGCTACATTATTAACCATACTTGACTGTGACTGAGTTGGTGTCTTGGCCATTTTCCCATCCATCCATAAGTGTGCACCTCTCTTCAGCTATTTACGCAGCAGCAGGCAGTACAAGAACCATGGAGCAGGTGTGTTCCTCAGCAGGGCTCTGTTTCACACCCGTGCAGCAAATGGACAGCAATGCTGCTCTGCAGACTGCTCACTTCGTTCAAAATTTAGTGGTTTTTTTATTTCCAAGCAGACTGTAAGCCAAATTGACACTGACTCTGATAATACAATTAGTCAGATCTTTCTCCAGAAATGTCCATGCCTGATGGTTTTCAATGGCACACACTGTCAGCTGTCCCATACTTGGCTTACTTGGTGCAGCCCAGTGCACACACCCCCTGCCAGTCTCAGCCTTCAAGGATCGCAGGAACTGCTCTCACTCCCACTTAAAGGACAAGCAGACAAAATAAAGTAACAATGATACCTGCAATGATACTTAAGACTTCTACTTCCCCTCATTCTATTACAAGCTGCTCTGCAACATACTACTAGGTAAAAGCTTGATGAACAGTAGTTGATATGGAATTAAGAGGATGGGCACACGGCCCACGTGTTCCTGATTATCTGTGGACCAGCACGCTCCTCAAACACACTGGGCGGCACCGCAAGCACACACAGCACAGACATGCCCTTACAGTCAGTATGTTAAAATGGGCAAGTGTAGAGCAAAAACAACAACGTCACACATTCTGGGATCTGGTAGTCAAGTAAAAAGAGAAATGGTCACAGCTGCAGCCTGCTTGTCAGATCTGAACAGCCAGAATGAGACACGTAGGCACTAAGGCAAGGTGTTAAGACTTTAAATGCAGCACCACAAAGTTCTCCTTCATTCACGAATATCCTCAATTTGTCCTTTTCACATGCACATTGCAGAGGAGTCAAAAGTCTTCCGACTTTTAAAAAAAGCCATGAACGTTTTCATTTTTTTAAGGTTTTTTGGGTTTGGTTTTTTGGGGGGAAGGGGAGGGGAGGGGCCCCCTTGCTATTAGATTGCAACTTTTTTTCCCCATGTAACTGTGCTTTGCTACTTAGCATCAAGTATCTTTCCCACAAAAAGGTGTCCACAATCAAGTTTGAGAAATAAGTTTAGGAACGGCACAGCCAGCTGCAAAATTATAGCTTTATAGGTAATTTTGTTGAGAACTGCACACCCCAAAATTATATTCAACAGCTACCTGAATAAGCATCTGAGATTTTCTGAATTTTAAACACTGAAGGGGAAAAAGTCTGATGTGATAGTGAAGGTAGGTAGCATTCCACACAAGAACACAGTATTGAAAAACCACCACAAAGGTGTTTTTGTTATTGGCCCCTTCCAAAATGTCAGTTTACCCAACAATATTCACTTTAACTCCCAGCACATGAGCGTATGCAGAAGAAGCATGACCAATATAATAATAACCCTTCCTACTACATATTCAAGTAGTAAGTCACCACGCTACTTCACCGGCACAAAAGTCAAGGCGCCACAACAAAGTACTACTGCTCAGACACTTCTCCAGACGTGTGTGTTTCAGAAGCAGAATACTTGCAAATCTGGGGCTTTTTCAGTCCTGTATGAAACAAGTACTTGCTACAATCATCCTGCAAGCCAACCAGCATTCTTCCCAATTGGGCTTCTTCTACAGTGGACCAGAGCTCTCTTCACAGGCTTCAAAGACTTGTATCTGTAAAGTCTGCTGGAGAGGGCAGCTCCTTTGCTTTCCCATTCCCGTATCCCAGGAGTGTGCAGCTCTATCCTTAGAGAAGTCCAAGAGGCATTTACCACACTGCCAACATGGAGCCCGAGGCAAGGGCAGCAGCATCTTTCCGGACTAACAGTTTCCATCCGAACGACTTCACCTGTGAGAAGCCTACAGCTAAAAGCCTGATTTAATTAAAGTCATTGATTTTTAAGCTTGGCTGTTTCCAAGTTCCTTGGCTTTCCTGAAAGTCAGGACCACACTGTGTTCTCAGCCACCACTTTCACACTTCTATATTCATCTGGTTTTTATTTCTACAGTACCCATTTAATGAGAGCACAAGCATTTAGTGACAGCAAATTAGTACCAAGATTTAAGAATATCAGTCTCTAGGAAAATATGCAGCTATCAATATTTGACATAATAAATAATTACTATAATGCACTAAGTTCTACCTGAAGCATCTAGATCCACGTTCCACATATTGCTTTCCCTTACTTTCCTCTTGTCTCTTTCAACATCCCTTTTGCACAAAAAGAAATGTTCACATAAAGTTCTCTGAATGTATTAGAAGAGGGAAGGGGATGGACAGGCAATCATTTGCACACACACCTAAGTTAAAAATCTGGTTTATTTGGAACTGTGAAATCAAAGTCGAATAAATAAAATGCTTAACATCAACACTGGACACTATGTAGGAAAACACTGGTAAGACTGGGTTATGCCCTTCGTGCCCCTAGCATGGATGAACCATGAAAAGACTTCCCAGCTCCCCACAGCCACACTGTTCTCTCAACAATCTTTCCCCATTCCTGGCAAGCCTTCCCCAGATGCACACTGCCAAATTCCCTCATGCTGGAGTCTCACCAGTACCAGCAGAACTGCCCCAAAGATGACAGGGCTCACAGGGCCGAGGCTGTAGGAGTGAGAATGAGTGCCTACATTTCAGAACTTCTAGAGAGCATCCCTCTTCTTCACTTAAAGCCCTCTGAACAGGTTTCATGAACTGTGCTATGGCCAAGGATATTTTAATTTTTAATGAGCTATTTTTAGGCTGTAAGAACACACTGTTTCTTAGTCATTTTTTTGCGGTGGGGGGTGCAACTGATCCCATAAATGTTGTTTATGTTTGTTTAACACTGCTATTAAATTACTAGGTTTTTCCAAATAGCAGATTCTCTCTAAGTAACTGTAGGTTACATACACATTAAAACTCTTTGAAGCAATCATACGAAAATATTAAGATTTTATCCAAAATATAACTCCAAACACAACTTACAGAACCTCAGGCAAGAAGTACTCAAATTCTGCTAAAAATGTCACACCCTTTCAGAAACAGCAAGAAAACATTCTGTATCTGCTTTAAAAACTATGGCACAGGGCAAAATTACGCTTACTATCTCAAAAAATAGAAATAAGCTTGGGCATATTACCCTTTCCTTTTAATACTGGCATAAGTGAACTCTATTTTTTTCTTAGAAAGGAGGGTGGGGAGAGGGGGTAATAAAACCAATGCAACCTACACGTTATTTATTATGGAACTGGCTATTAATACTGGAGGCACTCTTTGACAAGCCAGATGAAAACAAGCATATCCAGAAAGGACAGTACTCAACAAGGCCTCAACGTGGCCACCAGTTTGTGCTTCAACTCAAGTGAACCTTCCCAACAACTTTTCTGTAATCTGCAACAGAGATGGCGGTCCATATGGAAGCTAAGCCTGTTTGGGTTTTATACTGTTGTGATGCTCTCTACAGGCCAACAAGAACCAATCACAACATTCACATCATTGGCTCAGGTACCCAACAGTTTAAAGCCTTGATGCTACCAATTCATCCAAGTTTCAGTTTGTACCATTTCTGACCCAAGGGACTTCAAGCCAGGGATCTAATTTGCTGGGGAGTAGACTGCTCAGTTACTACCTCATAAAACAGCAACTTAAAATGTCAGATTTTCCACCAAATTTGGGTGATTTTTGGATAGGGCTTCTACAGATAAGTGACATGCACAGAGGTCATACACTCCATGTATCAAAGCAATTTGACACTCTCCAAAGCAGCTTTGTTTTCTGAAAAAGAAAATAAAACAAATGCTGCTGCCAAGCTTTGAACAATAGGTATTTAAACAGCCAGGCTTCAACACCAAACAAAACTGATAAACACTTCTGGTTAGCAAAATCTATATAACAGATAACACAACCATTTCAAGTCAGTTCACTGTAACACTTCAATAGGCACCCGACAGCCCCTCAGTCCTCACCATGTTAATACTCAGCAGGAACCAGGCTTAACTGGCACAGGTATTTTAAATGAGGAAAAAAACACAATGCCATGTATTTCACTGCTACCAGTGCACTGGGAATTTGAGGGTGCAACGGATGTAAAGGCCGCAATCACTTCTTGAGTAGATAAACCAAAACTAGGTCAAAATACCAGGACTTAAAAATACAAATAATCAAATACATGTTTTTCACATAGTTTACCTCGTTCTTTTAACCAACATTACACATTTTATTACTTAGAAAAGATGACATTGCAGAAAAATAAAATAAAATTTGGTTTTAACAGGACAAGTGTTTTACACGGTGGTATAAAAATGTAGTGGGAGCCTGGAGGGGAAGAAAAAGAAATGGAAGTGGAACAAAAATGAAAAATCAAAACCACAACACTACCCTCAGAAAATGTAAAAAGCTAAAACAAATTCCAGATGTTTAAGTCTGAAGGTTTTAGCTTTTAAAATACACAGCTACGTGTGCCTTTCACAATAACAGTCACAAGTGAACGATACTTTTTGTACTACTGCACCCTTTAACAGGCCAGTCTGCAAGTTAAAACAAACAATATAATAAACTGCTAAATGTAAGTATGCAATTATGGATTGCTTTTAGCTGTTATAAAAAGCCGGGTTACATATCCAATGGTCCATCTTTTAAATTCAAACTGTGCTTAATGTTTTTTAGTTCAGACATACTGAAACCCATCAGCACAGATGGTTTGTGATGTTTTATCGCCTTCAAGCATGTATTCCTCATTTTTCCAAAGAATGATGCAACATCAATTTTCCACACATATAGCAGCCAGGAAAGTAATTCCATCTCTTTTTGAGAAGGATATGGCCTCTTGTGAAAGTAGTCTGACAAAAACTGTTTCTGTGCCTCATATGACTTGTGATCATACTGATTAGGATCTACCGCTAGAAAGCGGAGATCCTCACTAGAAGGAATCTTCCTCAGCTCAGCCCTAATCTTTTGTCGTTTGAAAGGCACTACCCCTGAATTCATTTCGTTCTCTGCAGACAGAGTTATGCCAGTACTTAAGCTCAGAGGCTGCTGTTCCTTATTCCTTTGGTCTTCTGCAACAACGCAGGAATCTGACTGCTTTCTTTTCAGTACCACAGAAACATGCTTATCACCATTCACAAACAGCAGCTCTTTCCTCTCACTGCGCTCAAGCTGCATCTTCAGGCTCGAGTTGGTGTCTTTGGGAGCACTTCTACAACGGAGCAAATGTACAGCAATAGCTGTCAGCGTCATATTTCCAGGGTACACACCACAACAGTGGATGCACTTGAACCCAGGAGACTTTAAAAGTGTATGCACAGTTGGCATTATATGATGCCGCTCTTTCAAATGCTTTTCGTAGGTTTCTCTACCAGCAAACGTACCTAAGCAAAAGGGACAGGTGAACATTTTTCTGGTGCATCTCCTGTTCACTTGTGCTGTCTGAGGTTTCACTTTGATGTAAACAGGGACAAGAATCGTTGAATGTATTCCAACAAGCACTGCCAAATGTACTTCTCTTTCACCCATGTCTTCATCTGGTAGCACTGTGTTGAAATCGAAGTGTGGAAACACAAGGCCACCCTGAGCATCGTTACCTAGCTGAATTCCTCTGTTGCTGTAACTTGCATGCAACTGCTTTCTCCCGTTGTGTGCAGTTTTATTGTGCTCCACGAGGCTTTTTAAGTCATAGAAAGTACCTGTGCAAAACAAGCAAGACAAGCCATGCATGAAGATATGTTTCATGAGCTCTTCCTCACAGAGCAAACATTTACAAGCGTAACACCGGATCGTTTTTTCTGTCATCCTCAGAAAGGGTGCGCAAGCTGCAAGTTTGTGAGGTTCTGGGGTTTCTACTTTTACTTCATGTGGTTTGTGGGCCACCTCCATGTGCACCTCATAGACGTTTGACGGGAAAAGCTCGTTACAAACAGGGCAGGTCTTCCACTGCTTGGCCTGTCTGACAGCCTGGCTCGTTTCAGGAGCAGGTGGGGAGGCCTGTAAGGATACATTCTCAGAGGTCAGAATCACAGGAGGAGAGGGAGCACTGGCTGGCGACTGGGAGAGCTGAGTCACTGACCCTGACTGCATGAGCTGGATGGGCACCTGTGGAGGTGTCACAGTCGCTACTCCACCACCAGGAGGTACAGGCAAAGTAACTGAGACGGGGGCCAGCGTGTACGTAGGTATCCCATTAACCTGCTTGCCAGTGGGAATCAACTGCCTCAGTATAGAGCCCGCAGTCAAAAAAGCTGCACTTTGAGAAACCGGAGGCTGAACTGGCTGATTTACTGGGATAACTGCTGGGGCAACAGGCTGATTAAGCTGAAGGAACCCAGGTCCAACAGGCTGTGTGATAGGGACCACCCCAGGGGCAACAGGTTGGTTAAGCTGGAGAACACCCGACCCAACTGTCTGCGCCACAGGAAGGACCCTGGGATCAATGGGTCTGTTCATGTCCCCAAATGACTGGTTGACAGACAAAATTCCTGGGGCAACTGGCTGATTCACAGGGAGGACTCCTGGTGCCACTGGTTGATTCACAGGGTTGACAGGCTGAGTAACAGGGAGTGTTGCAGCTGGAACTGGACTATTTATAGTACCAATGGGTTGACTGACGGGAAAGAGCCCAGGCTGGACAGGCTGATTAAGAGGAAGAACTGCAGGGGCCAAAGTTCTATTTATGGTCTCCACAGAATGATTAAGCGGCAGCCCATGAGAAACAATGATGGCCTGGGAAGGCGATGGCTGAGCACCAACATTGTTCTGACCCATGGGTGAATTGCTGGGGACAAGAGCGACGTGCAAGGACGTAGTGGTGGGAGCAGAGGTGGTTTGTGGGAGGCTGCCAGAGGCACTTGGGACGGTCACTGGTCCGACTGTGTTCTGAACTGCTTGTGTCTGCACCGTGCTCTGGTTTTGATCAGTCTGTGGAAACGCAACCTGGACGCAAGCTGGAGCCGTCACGGAACCTGCTGGGACAGCAGCAAGCCCTGCAGATGGAGCAGCAGCTGCTACACCTTGGACAGGCTTTGGAGCAATATACATTTGTTTCACGAGTCCAGGTTTGTGAATATGTTCTGAAATCAGAGATCGAAGTTTGTTCTCCAAGCCTTTGTGTGTTTCAGCTGTCAAGACATGGTACATTAAAGAATCCCAGCTGTTTGCAGGAGCATTACATTTTTTACAGTAGAACTCAGCTGAATTTGGTGTACTTACATCATGTTTCTCACCAAAATATACACTTATTAAGTTTTTAAAATGGTTCATCAGCACATGTTTCTTCATATTGTAATACAAGGTGTCTGTGAATTGACATGTTAGACACACGAAGTTTATGATGTCACTCCTAAATTGTTTCATGCCATCCAAAATGCTGACTGTATAGTTCTGTATTCGTTTATTAGATGAATGAAACATTCGGATGTGTTTTCCCACTACTTTTGGATGAGAAGAAAATGCACATTTTGGGCAAGAAACCACCATCTCTTGGTCCACTTCATCCTCATGGTAACGATGCAAGTGATTCTTCAAAGAAGTAAGCAATTTGGACGAGAACTTGCATAAGCTACAGCAGTATGGCTTTGTTCTGTATCTCTGCAAACAAAAGAAAAACATCCACTTAGAAACTGCCAGCTCCTACACCACTGGTATCTGTTTATCACCTGTCAAAAATGCCTTCATGTATCTTGTTTGTTTCTTCTGGTTTTGAAAAGCAGATTTAAAGATTAAATACCTAAAGGGAGAAACATTTGTGCCTTTTTTGTTTCATTAGAATTTACTAAGAAGGCTTAAATAGTTTACTTCTACTCTAGTTCACAAGAAGTAATTCTGAAGCCTGTTTTTAAAGAGAGGACTCACAGAACAAGCCAAGAAGAATTTGCATATAGGAAGTTAAGCCTTAGCAAATAGGAATAGCAGCCCTTTTATTATGACACTTTTAAAGCTTTTTTAGTTCAGGGCCAGCTCCTATCTACTGGACAAAAAGAGGAAAGACAGAACAGGCAGGGATTTTTTCCTGTATTTCAATAGCCTACTCTTTGCTGACAACTCTCCAGAAGGACCTTCCCAGCAAAGCCATAAACAACTGATTTTTTTAAGAACATTTTTCTGGACCAAAACAATAATAGAAAGTAGTAAAACTCCCTTTTATGATAAAGCAGCATACATACAATTTGTATTAACTCGCACATACTGGGCATCTCACCATAATAATTTCTTTAGGAGATTTCCTCAAAAATGCTCAGTATAGAGCATACAGATTCTTCTCAGGGAAGTATTTTAACTGCTTAAGAATGCATCTATCTTGCACTAAGCAGTGGTTTGCTCCCATGGTTATATGTCACATGACAGCACTGCTTTTCATAGACATATGAACATTATTTGTTCTTTCTGAAAAACTGGTATCCCCATCAACCATTCTTTTTGATCAGCTTCCTTGGAAGTTAACCCTGGCTCCTGCCAAAAACTACAGAATCAGTCACAGCAACATCCATGCGACAAATCTGCACTCTCAAACATCTAGTGGAATCTGTCTGTTCTCTCAGATGTGTTTTTCACCTCACAAATTTCTGCCCCTCATGAAACAGAGCCCAAAGAGAACAAGCTGTTCTGCCACTACAGCATCCAGCTCAGTTAGATCACCCACATATGTCTCACTGACACACCATGAAGAACAGTAACACAACATATGCAGGTATTTTTTTTGCCATGTCATATAGCCATGGAAGTTACAGTCAGTCGTCAACAGACAACAGACAGCACAGACAGCCGCCCACTAGCTGTACTAGGAGAGTCTCCTGATGATAACCAAAATCTAAACTCCAAATTCAAAAGAATGGGTCAGACAACGCCACTGGCTGGCTAAGGCTGCTGAAGAAGTACACTGCTAAGCAATCACTGAATTATCTTCTACTCATATTCTTTAGGTGTCTATCTCAGCTGTTAGTAAACAGCGACAAAGCAAATAAGCAGACACATCAATCTTGGTATCCCACCTGGAGAAAGGCCAATGACACTAATGAAGTAATGAAGCACACAGACCAGTACTAGAAGATACGCCTCACTATTTCTGAAGGAGTAAAGTGACAAAGAAAAAATTCCAAACAATTCTCTTTTAGCAGAACAGAAGCACGTGGAGGTCTGCTATTTTGATATTCTCTGTGTGACATAGAGCTCGTCCACAGAAACACTTTACAAACCATTCTGCCAGCATGTTTTCCTTGCATACTCATCTGCTTTTTCTGTTCACAAGTGCTACCAGTCTACCAATGGCATCCTAGTTTTATAGAAAATTTGACAAAATAAGGATTACACGAAGCATCTTGGAGATTGACCAACACAACCTTCAACTGTAAAAACTGAATCCAAAAGCACTCTTATTAGAAACACTGAGGTAAACTCAATTAGTCCTCCTTCAAAGAACCTACCCCAAAACACAGTAACACTTTTGGTTGTGTAGTCTCATATTCCCCACAGTCCAGAAACATGCAGACAGAGAGGACAGCCTCCAAAAAACAAAGTTCTTCCAGAATTGTAAATGTCTCCCTAAAAACAGTACAAATGGTGGAAACCAACAACTTCACTTACACATCTTCTCCAGCCTACTGAGTTTACAGGAGGAAACAACTTACTTTCCCCTTACAGCAACAACTTTGGAATAGAACATCCTGAAGGACTGACTTCTTCTCTCCCAAATCTAGGCAGCATGATATG
The DNA here is from genome assembly GCA_013397175.1 of Platysteira castanea. Classification (NCBI taxonomy): domain Eukaryota; kingdom Metazoa; phylum Chordata; class Aves; order Passeriformes; genus Platysteira; species Platysteira castanea. The sequence continues at coordinate 183,091 of VYXC01007173.1, forward strand.
TGAATGATATATACCAATAAACCAAAATTGTTTACAGAAAATGGATAGCAACAAGGTTAGTAGCCAAAAGAGAGTTTGGTAAATCTGTTCCACAGCAACATATTACTAACTCTACACTGCATTTCATCAGATCAGATTCCAATCTTCTTTTTTGGACAGATATAACTGGTCATGTTGACTACCTGAGTCAGGACACATACTTCTCTCTTCTGGTAAGGGATTCTGGTAAGGTCTCTGCCTTGTTTCCCTCCAGACAATAGGAAAGAAAGAAGATTCCCTCTCTAGTGCACAATTTTTAGTTATTTTCCATTTTCATTGAAATAGCTAATAATTTTTCCTAAAGCACTGGTGAAGGAAGATAAGCTTCACTTAGTCCATCTTCATCCTGTTCTTCCCTATTTCACGTCTGGGGAGGAAGGGGAACCTCCTTTGCCCATCTAAAACAATTTCCCAACACTGAACTTCTTTCTTTAGTCAGAAGGTAGAGGAAAAGGCAAAAAAGACAGAACCAGCAAGAGCAGAGCTCAAATTACATGACTGGGGCCAGTAGACCTGGTAAAGGGAGACGCTTTTCAAGTGAATAAAGAATAAATTACAAAGAAGGGGAAAAAAGAGAAACCATCATTAACAATTAACAGGATTTATTCTATTCGCTTGAACTAAAGGCAGTATTTAGTAAAGTAACTGTAAGCCTCATCTGAAGTGGCACCTAAGAGGCTGGACACAATTTATCCCAACTCAAACAAAAAGTCTCATTTGACTCTTCCATCCACAGAGTCAAGTGAACAGATGAACTTCCAGTCTTAAATGTGAACTCAAGTTCAGGCAGTGCGAAATAGGAAACAAAGCAGACAAGGGTCCTGAGGGGTGGAATCCTACTTAATGAGAGCTTGGCAAAGACTAAGTGGCTTTGTTTGGTCAGCCTGTATGCTGGGGGCTGAAACTACTCCACTTTGAAATCTTAGTTTGCTTTAAAGATCAAGGCAGATGTTTTAAAGATGTCAAAAAATAGTGCTGACAACCCTCCACCACAATATTCTAAAGCATCAGCTTTTGATTCAAGACGGAAAGAGCAGACACACCCACTGCTGTTTAGATGCCATTGACAGATCTTCTGGACGGAGGCAAAGAGGGGCCCCAAGACCCTTCACCAAGACTGACAAGTCCACCTTTTTTTTCTGGACATACTCCTCTGCTCTACACTGCATCTTAGAAACTTGCTACTATATACCATTATAGAATTGTTCATCTCAACCCTGCCTTTCTTGTAGAGCATAGCTGTGCAGAACTAAAAGCTGTTTCACATACACAAATCTAACTGGAAAGAGTTTTCCACTGCCATCCCATACCAACCCACTAATAATAATTTCATCACAATCCACTTGCATTTATGCAATCATATTTTCATCCTTCCAATGAAACAGAAGCCATGCTGTACACAAGACCGTGCTAAGACTACATGTTAGATTAGGCTAAAAAGGCAGAACATTAGTGTGACATCTTAAACACTGATGTTCAAGGTTGTATCCTTCAAGACAGCATATGGCAACTGAAGTCCTCATAACCAGCTGCATTACACAGAAAAGCAAAGAGGAAATATAAGATTATTCCCTCACTAATAGCACTTAGAAAACAAATATTAAAGCTACTTTTTCCATTTAAAAAGTTGCATTCCAATTTCTGAAAATTGTAAAATTCAGCAACTCCACATAACACGTTTATCCAAAATTTGTGTCACAAACATACATACCTTCCTTTTGCCCACAGGCTCCCAAGGAGAGACATCACTCCATGAAGTGTTACAAAAGTAGTTTTCACCTGCATCAAAACTTTTAAGATTCTAAAAGTAAAATGAAAACAAGAAATGAAAACAAGGCTTTTGCAGTCTGTTCTGAATATAAAGAAATTCTCAATAGGAAATAAGGAAAAATAATAAAGAATAACCCACACAAAGAGAGGATGACTTGGAAGTCCATACAGCATTCAGGTACTGGTCCCAAAACTCCGTTCAAAGAAATTACTTCTTTGACCATCTTTGATTTATTTTATCTCAAATATTTGTTCATATGACAGCCTGGTAATAAGAGTAGGAATTCTGAACATCTCATAGTTACTGAAAATAATATAGGGAGTGAAAATATTTACACTTGAATTCCACTGCTTCCAGCTGAGTTCACAGTGAACATTTACAGTATTTTCCCCTTCTACGTTCCTCCTCCTTCACTGTTAATATTTCATTGCTTACTTCCATTTATTAACTTACCACTATGGTTTACTTTGCAACAGGTTTTAGTATTAAATCTGCATAGCAGTGTTACACTTTTAACTTGGAAAAACAAAAGACATTCACAGAAGCTGATTTCCAAGAGCTGCATTTCCTGAAGCTGCAAAGGTAACAATATTAACTGTCTACAACAACTGTGTCAGGGAAAGCAACTTTCCTTACAGTCTTCTTCTAATCAGTCCCATCAGAGCAGTTCATGTTCCTCAAGCCAAAGCCAGCTACTATCCTAAAAATACTAAGTTCATCTCCAGTTTTCTGAGACCCGCACATATTTAAACACAAACTTAATCGGAGAAACAAGCAAGCAAACTAGATTCCTGTTTACTGGGCATTTCTGAAGACCCTAGGCTAGACTCAACAGTACAGGAGAATGCCTTGGATGAAACACAGGATACAAATCCAGGCTTTACCCATAGAAAAGTTGCATCTCTTTTCCCCTCACATTCTTCCCTTTGACAAATCCCTCTTCACGCAAAACTCTGCAGATACTTAGAGAAGGCAAGATGTTTCCATCTCTGTACCAAGCTCCACTGCAACAGCAGAAGCAGATAAAAAATAACATTTAAGATCAGATGACCTTACAAAAGGAGTGGAATTCCTAAATTTAATAGTTTGTGTTATGTGAAATTCAGCAGCAACACAGAATACACTCAGCAACAAAGAGAAACAAAGCCTCAACAATCAAATACAGAATCCGACTTAATGCAGGCTCTGTCTGCACCAGGCTCTTGTCCACACCATGCAAATATGAGCATTCCTGTGTGTTCAACAGATTACAGTAAGTCAGAACATCATGCCAGTGATAATTTCATTTAAACTTCATTATTCAGGAGTTTAGAAAAGCGTAGCTGAGTTTGTAATATGCTGTCTAGCTTTTTCAACCATCAAGTATGCCCAAGGAGAATCCAGAAAAGCTCAGGGCAACAATAAACAAATCCCTTTCAATCTAATCAACACCTATGAGTCATGTATTTGCCCTTCAGCCAAACCTTAAAAAAAAAAAAAAAAAAAAAAAAAACACCCAAAAAAACCCCCCAGGAAAACCTTAGAAAGAACCCTTGCATGGAACAAGAGAAATCACAGAACTTTAGAGAACTATTTTGACAGAGAAAATGAAGAGACTTAAGATTTACTAAAATTTTTTCAGCTGAACACGCTGGAGTGAATTACACACTTAAAAAAAGGTTTCTTAAAAGTTCATGGCTTATCAGGAACATGTTCTATTTTTGGTTTGAGAGACAGGCTTCTATACTTAAACACCAGATTCCCACAAGCCAAACACACAAGATAATACATCTAAATAATTTTGCTAAAATAGCTATTTCCTACAGAGAAGTATCTACTAATAAAAATAACTATTCTTATCAATACAATCAGTAAGTGGTGAAAATGAAAATGGCTGTTGTGAACACCTGCTTTGAACACAGATCCACTAATACGATATGCCCTTCCCACATTTCTCACTTCCAGGAGGGGAGGAAAACAGGAGAAGTGAAAGGTAACACGAAAGGAACAAAGCCCTCTGAGAAGCCACCACAGAAGACACAACAGCACCCTTACAGAGTGTTAAACCTACTTTAGTACCGCCACACAGAAGCAATCAACCTCTTGACTACAGTCAGTGTGAAGTTATGAATATACTTAACAGCCAAAAAAGCCTGTGCACTGGCTCACTGAATACACTATTGTTCAGAAATTGAGTTACATTGCTGTGTTTGCACCTTTTCTGGTATTAGGTTTGCCAATCTGATGGTGAGCATTTTTCCTGATTGATGCACAGAATTTTCTTCTGGAAGTGGCAACAATGGTACTAGGTTCATCTTAATTGCCCCAGTATACTTGCGCATACTTTTTAAGATGCAGAACCAAACTACAACTCAAAAGACAATTTTGGTATTTTTCATCGGACACAAAGTTTAAAGGCACATCCATTTTCAGAAACGCTGATGATTTGTATGCCCCTGCAGAGGTCTGCCCTCGATATGCGATAGGATGCCTTTGAGGAGACTCAAGTCCCCATCTGCTTGAGATTTTAAAAGAATTGAAAGAAGTTGCTGCATAGCACACAAACAACAATTCATTAGTCTGTGGTATTTTTTCCTAAAGCTGTACTGTTTCATTTCGTTGAAATACTACTAACAGAGAATATGCAGCACCATCTATGACACATCTTGTTAAGAAATACAGGCTCTTGCAGTGTTACATACTAACACACTAAAATCCTCCCCTGGCATATGAGCAGTCAGCAATGAGTAATCCCTGAAGTAAGGTCCCCCCATAAAGATCTACGGCAGAGCATCATACATACACCAGAAAGAGAAATATTTTTCAGGAGTTTACATTTCAGATTGGTTTACATTCTTTCGAATGCTTTACCTTCAACAATTCCCTGCAGCTGTCAAGCCCAAGATCCACAAGAATGTCCTTCACCTTTTTCCGAGCCTTCCTTATATTATCAAGGTTTTGAACAGGAATTTGAAACATTTTGCACTTTTCCTGGGGAAAAAAAAACCACAACCACCAAAAAATAAAGAAGAAAAGAAAAAAGAAGAGGAAAAATAAAATAAAAAATAAAAATTTTTAAAAAGTGACTGAATACTTGAACACAGGCACTTGCATTTAACATTGTTAAAATAAGAACTAAAATCTGAAAAGTCACAGAATAGAAATATTTAGGTTAGAAAAGACTTCTAAGATCATAGAGTCCAAATATTAATCCAGCACAGTCAGTCCACGACTAACCATGCCCCTCATCTACATCTATGTGTCTTTCAAATATCTCCAGGGATGGGGACTGAACTACTTCCCTTGCCAGCCCATTCTAGTGCTTGGCAACCCTTTTTCTGAAGAAGTATTTCCTAATATCCAATTTAAATCTCCCCTGGGACAACTTGAGGCCATTTCCCCTTGTCCTGTCACTTGTTACCTGGGAGAAGAGACCAACCCCCACCTGGCTACAGCCTCCTTTCAGGCAGTTGTAGACAGCGGTAAGGTCTCCCCCGAGCCTCCTTTTCTCCAGACTTAATATCCCCAGCTCCCTCAGCTGCTCCTCATCAGACTTGTGCGCCAGACCCTTCCCCAGCTTTGTTGCCCTTCTCTGAACTCACTCCAGTTCCTCAATGTCTTTCCTGTTGTGAGGGACCCAGAACTGGATACAGTACTTGAGGTGAGGCCTCACCAGTACCGGGTACGGGCATTTCTCAAAAATGAAAACTCAAAATCCTTAAGCCAAAGAATTGGGCTCATTAATATTTCCCAGTAGATCACCTGACTAATTTTAAAGGAAACAGAATCTGATGGGGGAGGGGAATTCTTTACATTTCTTCTATCTACAGAAAATTCCAAGTTTTTCTCTCAGATCTCCTTGCATCTACATGGCAGGAACACTGGTTTTATGGGTTTTTTGCAAAAGAACATGAACACCAGAATTTTATTAAGTTCTATGCAGAAAATTACTATCATCTCGTTTAGGAAGGAGAAATTCAACACCTTTCACCTTGAAGGCTAGCATCAGGATGAGAAGTCTCTGATAATTTTGTTTGCTGTCATGCATGTACATGCTTAAAATATGATTGCTAGTAAAATCTAGATTTCCTGCTGAAGTTTCTACTTTTGTAAACTTGTACGGTATCCCCATGGGCTCAGCTTCAGAAGTATGTCAACAGCCTTTGTCAACTCCTTCCAATATTACAGCAAGATGCAATTTAGACTGAGTTTTAACAAACTACAGTGGATACAGAATGCAAAAACCTAACCCTAAGCCTGCACTGAAAAAGGTCACTGGAAGTTTCTACAGTATTTGGTGCTTAAGTAGCTGACAAAAGGATCCAGGAGCACTTACAACATCTTAGTCCCTATTGCTAAACAATTCGTCCATCCAGGACACACCTGAGCAGGAAAAAGAAGAAAAAAAAAAAATAAAGGAAAACCCCAAACAGTACTTCAGCACAGATGGTCTAAAATGTCTTGAAAAGCTGTACTTCACAAAAAAAAAAAGCAAGCTCCCTGCCAAGATGAAAGCTTTACTTTGAACGATTTATAAGACTTTAATGCAAATAGTTGCAAAATCCTCTTGCACATAAGACACCAGCTACAAGCTAAGCCTCAAAAAAAAAAAAAAAGGAAAACCCACAAACGATATAAAAACATGTTCTAGTCTGTATGTAACCCCCCCAAAACTTCTATTTATGTACAAAACATACAATTGAGGGGTTTATAATCAAAATTCAAACAACTCACATAATATTCTTCACTTCTTCTCCCCCAAAAGGAAAGGTGTGTAGAGAGAAATGGAGAGGGAACCCCATTTGACAGATGCTAGTCTTGTTTTCTAATGTTTTTTATCACCAAGAAGTCCAGAAGACATTCTGATACCATCGGGGTGGGTGTAGAACAGGAACCTATACAGAATGGAATAAATCAGAGTCTGTCATTCTCTCAAAATGTAAGGAGTAAATATTTGACATAAAATACTCTTTCAAAGTGAAGTCCACCTGGAAATTGCACAGTGTCAAGTTAAGGCTTTATGGTCAGCCCCTCTACGACAGCAGGTTATGCATATCAACCCCATGGTCCAGTGTGGGTAACAACAGAGCTGAGTGAACGCCACCATGCTCAGATCAGCCAGGAGATGTAGTTCAATGTATCAGGTTCCACTGGCAACAGTTCCCCCATCTCAGTCTTTCAATGCATACATTGATGCTACTGAAGAAGGTGAAGCAGGCATTTGTTGAGGCGTGTCTAGCTCACAAATAAGAAACAGTCTACAAGGGGTGTAAGTATGCAACATCCATGTACCTTAACAGTTTTCTTAATCAGTAATCATTCTGAAATGGAAATTATTAATCTAGGAGAAAGAAAAACACACAAAATCCCATCATAACAAAAACCCCTTGAATACAAATTATTTTCCAGTTTTCAAGTAGTTGGTCTTTAATCCAAAGGCCACCATGTGCAATCACATGCAATGTTATTCAGCAGGTATTTAAACAACCTGCTTGGGATTAAGGCTCTTAAATTGCTCATTTTACACTAGAATCACAGAATGACAGAATGGTTTGGGTTGGAACAGAACTTAGAGATCATCTAGTTCCAGACCACCTCCCAAGGGCAGGGACACTTCCCACTAGACTGGGTTGCTCGAAACCCCATCCAGTCTGGCCTTGAACATTTCCAGAGATGGAGAATCCACAGCTTCTCAGGAAAACCTCTGCCACTGCCTCACCACCCTCACAGTTAAGAATTTCTTCCTAATATCTAATCTAAACCTACCCTCTTGGAGTCTCTGTACCCATTAGATCAGCACTGCCCCATCATAAAGGTCACAAAAGATCAACCTTCCAAGCTTATTCCCTCAAGCCCTCAGTTTAATTCCTTGATTATTATGCAGTTTATTATCCACATTTTCATACTAACAATTTATTTTTCTCTATTTTGGATGTTCTTCAAGCTTTAGTTTGCATTTTGGTTCCATGCATTTGTTGGTCCACATCCCATTCTTAACCAGCAAATTCAACATGAAAGGACTATAGCAAAACTGAATCCTGATCGTTTTACCGTGCTGCCTACCTGAAAGACAAAAATTCATCCTTCACTGCTTTTAATTATTGTTTCCAAAAAACCTCATAATCCGTTGAGTTGTCAGACTCAGTGCCATTTCATAAACAGAACCAAAGCAAGTTTATAGCAAAATCAAAGAATAATTTTAGCAGCTGATACCTCAAATTCAATTCTAAGAAGGCCATTTCAACTCTTGCTTAGGCATTTTAGCCATCAAGCTATTCCTGTATTAGTTGCTTATTTAGATAACATCTCCATAACGATACACAAAGGAGAGTTTTATTCCACACTACAGGTTCCTTTCATTTCTACATTTGTTATCATAGATTGTAACACCCAACTAACTACATCTGGCTTTTCAAAGATCACAAATGCAACTCTTCCCTTACAGCAGTATTGCATTTTAAGACTAGCCTAAGAGACAAGTCTGCAAAGTATCTTAGTAGTCAAAGATATCAGTTTACAAAGTAACTACCTTTTACTATCATCTCTCTGCATTAAAAAAAAAAAAAGCAAAAACACTAACATTGCACCTCTTCAAAGTAAGTAGTCATCACAAAATGCCAAGTTCCTACTCATTCTACTTCTTAGAACCATTCTCACTCACCTTGGAAGGAACCTCAAGAGGACACCCAGTCCAAATTCCTATAAGCAGGCTCAACCATGAATTGCAGCCAGGGCACTAAGTTTTGGCCAGTCAGGTTTGGAAGCCTCTCTGGGCAACCTCCTCCAGTGACAGACTGTGTTCACAGTGAGAGCTTTTTTCCTTACACAAAATCAGCACCGCTTTCGTTTGTGTTCCTACAGGAAAACGGATTTGCAAGCAAATTAAAATGGAGTTGGTATGGAGCTTGCACAAGGAAGATGCACATATGTGCCTTCAATGGACATGCAAATACTTCCAGCAAAATCCAGTGAACTAGATAATCAGGCATTTCTACAGTTTTCAGGAAAAGAGGCATGTTAGAAGATCCAGAGAGAAAATAGCTGTAAGGTAGCCCTTTTAGACACTAGATAATCTGTACAGAAGGAAGATCTCCAGATGCGTTCCTAAGAGGTTGGCCTTCACTAGTCTGTTGCTCATAGAATTGTTTAGAGTAGGGAAATTATGAAAGGCTTATGGAACTTTGTCCTTTCATATTATCTGCCTTGGAAATCGAATCATTCTTAGTTTTTATTACTTTTATCTAGTAACTGTCATTAGTAACTGAGAAACAGATTTTTATAAAAACTTTGGTCTTTAAAAAAGGTTTGTACCTTTTTCAGGACCTTTATAAAAGTTTGTAGGTTTGGAACATTTGGGTTGGAGTATTTTCAAAGGTTTACCAACTTATATTTCAGCAGTTATCAGAACTGACAAGTACCAATAAAGAATTCTTTTCCTTTTAGTAAACTCATTAGAAGTTGATAATTCAGTATTGGTTGAGAAAACAGTAAAAACTGCTTCATTCCTGAAAGCGGAATGAAAGCATGTGATCTATTTCTAAGAATCTAAGGAACAAGAACACTGGATGGCAGAGAGCATCTAGGAGAACAGAAGCACTGAGAAACTGCCTAGAAGAACACAAGTTTGGCTCGATCATGCCAAATTTCGTTTCTCATAAGCTTGCAAGTCCTCTAAGAAGTCACACCTGGATATGTGCTCAACCACTCACTACACGGTCAGTTCCATTTCCTGGACTCTTATCTCTGCCTTCTGAAAGAGACCTAAGCAGATTTACAAGAACGTCGGCACCATCAAAGCTTATCCAACCTCTGGAGGAAGAGGGAAGAAAGCTTCCTAAATAAAAAGAGTCGATTGATCAAAACGGATGCTATTCTTGTTCATTATTTAATTTATTGTCATTTAAAATATATTCTAATAAAACTTACGAAGAACAATTCTGGTCAACAAAGTAATTCCTCTTTATCTTCTTATATTCAAATTTCCATCCAAGTGCAACTTGATAGAAATCTCAGGTAAGAAAAAAATTTAACTCTTCTTTGTCCAACTATATCAGAAACCTCTGGGCTTCTCAAATCATAGAGTCACAATAATTTTGCTCTTTTCACAGCTATAAATCACATATCTGTTAAAAAGGTCATCCTACCCAAGACCATCATTCAACAGCTGCTAACACAACGAGCACTAAGGTATGTGATGATATAAATGAAGATACAGCACAACAACCTTCATCTTACCTAACAAACCAAAACAAATTTAGATCACTAACTTTAGCTACTGTGGTTTAAATAACTATTGCGATGGTTCATTAACACACAACCAATTCCCTGCTATCCAAGACTGGTGAGAATAGATGAAGGGACACTATCATTTCAATTCACAGAGCTTTCCTAAAGCACTCGCACAATGCTTTGAGTCCCTTGGGAGTCCCTTCTGGGCACCAGCCAGATTTTGAACCCAGCAGGATCCAAGTTCACCCTAGGTGATGTAAGCACCTGCATGGAGCCCATTTAAATCCTGCAAGATCTGTCAGCCCCATGTGTATATGAGCAGAAGAGTCACACCCTGAGCCCACGAAGAAGTACCATTGAATTTGTGCTGCACTCATCAGCCCGGTATGACCCCAAGACTTCGCACCCTACAAATGCATATAACGGTCCACAGCACAGATAATCCAAAACATTAACAAGTCAGCAAGGGGACAGAACTGAAAAAAACAACTCAGGGCTGTGCAACAAGTTTCAGAGGGAGGACTGAAGTGTTCAAACACAAGCCAGCTCTACCAGCACTCAGTAGACATAGCCCAAATCAAGAAGTTCCCAATGGAAAAACATAAGGCATAACAAAACTGCGTGCACTCCTCCTTATTCCTAAAGATTTGCTGCAATTTGTGGAGGTTGTTTTTTACAAAACTTCCATGAAATAAAGCACAGGAATTATTACAGCTTATCATATACAGTATATCTTGTAATAGATCTTACTACAGCTTATCATATACTTTATTTCTTACCCAGTTTCTCTAAATATTGTGCTAAAGAAATCCCATTTCTTGATCAAAATTAACGAGAAAGTTTATTAAAAGGAACACTAGGATTTCTAGGATATAGATTCAATATCCCAAGAGTCTTTTGAAGTATTTCACTATAGTTCTTTACAATTGTTTTTTACAAACACAGATTTTTGATGACAGAAAACTGTTAAGGGCAACAACCAACTCCTCCCCAGTAATTTACCCGTCAGAACTTTATCAGCTGAAAGTGACTTGTTCGTAACTTTGATAGTACAGGACTCTGAACCGCTGCAGCAGGAGTCAAACACGTGTCTTTTACTGCGTTTACAAACCAGGACAAGTGGAACTCCCCATTACCTCCTCTTGACCACAAAGCACATTCAAATGGTTTTCATGGCTTGCATTGCGTGGGTTGTGTTTGTTTACATTATTCACAAACTTTTTTTTTTCTGAACGTATGCATTGCTGAGGCACCACAAGGATATTTAATATAATTTTGTCTCCCATCAACTGATTCTATTAACTGGTGATGAAATGCTGGTTCTGCACGTGTGCCATTTCTGCCCGCGCTACAGTCTGTGGTTTCAAATTAAAGCAATTCACTCAAAGTAATTAAAACTATTCATCCACAGACTTCGAGGCAACCTACTGAGCTGATTCCTTAGACACCCCACCGCTGAAGGGCGACCTGGAATTAAATAACCAAAACGCAAGAAGCGCGCTGCTAATGAGCTGTTCACAGCCCGCAGCAGCGGCGAGGCAGCGGGAAAGTGCTCCCCGTGCTAAAACGCCTCACCCGATGGGGCCACGCCGGACCCGACCCGACCCGACCCGACCCGACCCGTCCCGCTCCCGGCGAGGCCGCTCCGAGCTCGCAGCNCCGCCGAGCCGAAAGCGCGCAGCCACCGGGGCGTTCGCCTCCCTCCGCCCCGCCCAGCCGCACGTACCCGGCCGGGCTGCAGGGGGAGCCCCCGCCGCTGCTGCTGCTGCTCCACCTCCTCCNCGCCTCCCTCAGCGCCCGCCGGCCGCGCCGCTGCCCCGGCCGCATCAACAGCCAGAAAGAGAAAATGGCGCTTGATCTGGCACGGGAAGTGACGTACAGCCTCATTTGCATGCCAAGGGACCAGCCAATGGGAAGAGACTCGGTCGACGCTCCCATTGGCTCCCCGGGAATAATGGGCGGGGAAGAGGGCGGGACCTCAGGTGGGGGCGGGGCCCAGCCTGAGGCTCACCTGCGCCCCTTCACACCTCCAGGGGCAGCACCGAGCGCTCTCGCGAGAGCCGTGACGTCATCCCGGGGAGGAGTCTGATGACCGCATGCCCATCCCGCGAGGTTGCCACGTGACCAGCCAGCCCCGGTGCGCACGGGATGATGGGTGGAGCTTCATTGGCATTCGATGGGTTCTGGAGGCGGCCCCGCCCCTGCTGGCCAATGGGGCAGGGCGAGGCCTGGCGGGAAGGCTCCCCATTGGCGGCGCTCCTCTGGGCGGGGCTCACGCGCCTTGGCGCCATGGCGGGGCTGGGCTGCGGCGCCTGGGCCTGGAGCAGCAGGGGCGCGGGGCAGGGCCTGGGCACAGGGGCCCCTCCGGTGATGGCGTGTGGAAGCGCGGCACTGTCACACACATGGCACTGCCACAGCCATGGCGCTGGAAGGCTCTGAGGTGTGATGAAAGACACATCGCTGCAAGTCTGTCCCCTGAGCTCTGTCTACCAGATGTCTCCGTGTCTGTCTGCTAACAAAGTTCTTGCTCTTCCCATGATGGCAGATGGTTTCTGATGGGTACAAGATGGAAACAGAGCCAAAGGAATCTCATGTGCAGGCGGGCAACAGCCGTACCACAAGGACCAAGACAAGCAGCCACATCAGCAGGATCGGTGGCTGGCCACCGCCAAGACCCCTGGTGTGGCTCTGCCTCTGGAGCCGGCAGGAGGCCAGCCATGGCAGGAGACCGTATAGGGCCATGCTGGATCCCATCCTTGGCACATCAGGACCTTCTCCCTGTGTCCCTACCATCTTCCTGGCACAGCTTTCAGTCTTCCCCACAAGGTTGACTTGGCTTTGCTCAGGCTATTCCCAAAGACTTCACAAACTAAAGACTTCAACTAGAGATTTCCCTAAGTGTTCACCATGTGAATGAGACACTCATTGATGGAAACCAAGAGGGATTTTGCCATGGCCCTAAGCAGCCATAGGATTTCACTGTTGGTCTACACACAGCTCACACACAGGTCAATGTGTTGGCCAGTGCATATCAATGCCTGTGAAGGCCACAGCAGCAGACTGACTGGTATCTTCTCGAAAAGTAACACAAATCAAACACTCACATTGGCAGAAAAGTAGGTTTTTTGTTTTTTTTTTAGTAGTGGCCACAAAATTTATTTACCTTTGTAATCGACAGTCCAATAAGTACATTGAAACATAATTAATTCTAATTTTTTTTTCTGTTAGTAAGTTCCTTAGCCATGTACTTTCAGCACCAGTGTATACGCAGTAAAGTTCTAGGTAAAAGCATTTACAGAAAAAAGGGGCAGCCATCTATGGAAGATAAATTATCCATAGTATATATAGGACCACAATATAAAAAATTACTACACAGTGCAAGGAGGGATATGTCCCACTTAGTTTAAATGTAGCATTTAAAATAAAGGTATTAACTTATGTCTTAAAATTCGTAAAGTAAAATAAGTGAACATGGCTCTGCCAGTATGGAAAGGCCCAATGGCTCCCACATAATCAACAGTATTAGAGTTCCATGGCAACAAACCCAATAATTGCAAAGTGTTTTAAACAATGGATGTGTTAAAGAGATTAAGCAAAAGGTTAAGAGACAACATTTGTGAAAGGGTCTTTCATGGCTGAACATCCCAGCAAAACTGTGGAATATGTCCTCATTTTCACAGAAGCCCAGGATGGCTGAGGTGGGAAAGGATCTCAGGAGGCCATCTGGTCCAACCCCACATTCCCAAGCAGGGCCACCTGGAGCCAGTCGCCCAGGGTCGTGTCCAGATGACTTTTGAGATCAACCAGTGTTTTCTATCAGGTAGTAAAAATGGGAGCTACTTTATAAAGGGGGTGAATTAAATATACTCACATAATAACTTTAGTTTTAAATCTGTTACCTGTTTATCGCCAGCTGCCAAATCCTGCAGTGTGCTCAGCAAACTCGGGTCATGTTTAAATCAAGGCGGAGTTAGTGCTCATTCAGTTGGGAAAGGAGGTTACATTTTCGCATTGCAGGACTGGCATTGAACTGTAGACGTTGGTAATAGGTTCATCAGCCACCAGCACATGCCTAAGACGTTCCAAAGTGAAGCCTGTGACCAGGCTTCAAATTCCTACCCTTGTAAAAAAAAACCCAAGAAGGATAGCAACATGCAAAATCAATTCAAGAAGAGGATTTGGAAGAATAAAAATGGATCAGGTTAAGAGGGAAGAGCAATGTATGTATTCAGTTTTCCTGCAAGTCAACAACAATTTCGCAATATGAAAATAAGTGGGCTTGAAGACAACAGAGTGAAGAGGAGTCAGAAACACACAATGTGAGGCATTAAAAAGTTTAAAAAACGGGTTTTCTTAGATAAAAGTAATAGCTTTGATCAATCAAATCCAACAGATCAGTCGTGTTCCTTGGAAATGTATTTGAAGATTAGTACTTCTCCAGCATGAAATTGGTGGATGTAACTTTGCTGTCATATGAGAGTTAAATATTTGTTCAGATACCTTGACAGGTTGCATTTAACAGTTACATATTAGGTAATATTTTTGCTTATACTGTTGGGCAGTTCAGGTCTGGAGGAAAGGAGAACAGCAAAAGAGTACTTTGGCAGGTCACAGTGACTTGTGAGTGCCTTAGCCCTGTCCTCTCCTTCCTGTGGGCGAAATTCACAGCTTCAGCTCTTCCCGTTAGCTGTCTCCAAGCAGAACAGCGGGAGCAAAGAGCACCTACCTGCAGGTGTGCAGCCAACAGCTGGGTTGGCAAAAGGAACTCCTCAGAGTCTACAGGAAAGTCAGGAGAATTAACTTCTATAGCTGTCTTCCAGGTCCTGGAGTAAGATCCCACACAAGTACTGACCTAGAGGAAGTGCAGGAGGATGAAGGGGAGCTCTGTCTTTTTACAGGGATTTGCAGCCAATATTTTTCCCTTCAACTCTCCAGTACATTTTCTACATCAACTTATATTAATGTAATGTCCCCTTGCTTTTGAAGAAAATGATGCAGTACATACCGGTCTCAGTGATCATCTTTAAAACTGCCTGATGAACATGTTCATTGGTCTATTCTAGATATTTAAGGATTAATGTAATTACTTTACACTCTCTCTTCCCAACAAGCAGAAGTTGCAAGGTCTCCCTTTCCATAGTCCGTATGTTTAATTTGCCAGAAAAAGATGTTTCATTGCTTGTTGTAGTGTTGCCATGATTCTGGAGAAACAGGAGACCTTGGAAGAGTTTCCAAAGGAGCCATGTGCCAAGCCTCCCACTGCAACCCCACTCTTCTGCTCCCTGCAGGAGACCTTCTCAAATTCCACTGAAGTCTAGAAAGACTTTTACTGAATGTCTTAGCTTTTCAAACAGGTTTTCATCATGAAAGGAGGAGCTTCTCTTCTAGAAGAAGAAAAGGAAGCCAAGAAGCAAAGCACAAAGAAAAGGCAAAGAACAATGCCAGGCAAACAGAAGTTATGCGAAAAGTAACCATATTCAAAAAGTTGTACTAGTTCAATAGGAGTGTTTTTATATGAGCAAAATGTAAAGATTCCCAGAGAAAAAGTTTATCTCAAATACTTGTGATTCTGGCTGAAGCAACATAACTTTTTTTACTAAACAAAGCAATGTTTATCAAGATAGCTTTACCTACAAAAAATTAGACTTAAAATTACTCTTAAACTATGTGATTATTTGGCTAAAGAAAGATGGATCTTAAAACTCCGGGTGATGTTGTAGAAAGGAACTAATTATTCAGACAAGCTAAGAAGGAAAGATAACTGGAGAAGAATGAAGAATCTTTCCAAGTCCATCCACTACTTAGGATCTCTGGTGCTAATTGACACTCAAAATTATTCAAATTAATTTTTAGTATTTCTGAATTTCAAATATCATTGGGAAATTTTCAGTTTCAATTATATTAGAAGCATTTTAGCCAAATTTGAAGAGAGCATGTCTAGAAAGATTAAATACATCTGATTTTTTAAAAAATCACAAAATCTGTACAGTAATGCAGAAAATCTATTCCTCAGTAGGTGCAAATATACTACTTTAAGAATTCCACTGGAAAATACAATTCAATCTACTTTTCATAATTTCACAAGAAAATGTTTTACAAGAAAATGTTATAAAAAAACAATCACCAATGCTTTTGCCAATACTTTGCACATACAATTCTGATATTTTCTTTTCAGATGTTTTCTATTTTTAGAAGATTAATTAAAAACAGTTTTAACAAAATATTAAATGTTGTCAATCTTTGTCTTTTTAATGCCAAACATCCCTTCAAGTTTGATCCAGTTTTCTCTAGGTTGTTCTGGAAGTACAGAGGTATATGTCTACCAACACCAAAGGCAGATGACTAACTGTAGGAGTGCACATTTGGTTCACACAGGAGGGCTAATAAGACTGATTAAATTCACTAGAACTTTGATGTTTCTACATTATTTTGAACTTTATTAAGCTGGAGAAGATATCAAAAGAATAAGCTGTATTTTTTTCTCACCTCTCTTTTCTCCTTGTTCAAGTTTTACCAGCAAATAACTTTCCTATAGTGCAAGATGTCACATGTAATTTGTGTGATAAGTAAGTACTTACACATGCAGATTCCTACTCACTTACTCAGCCTTACTCCTATGTTCCCATCAGGTAGGCATTCTGAGAAAGCTGTAAACCAGGATCATACAGCTGCTTTCTGAATTATGTACTTATTACTCATCAAGTATTTTTCTTTATTCAGACACACTGTTTATCAAGTTCTTAGAATAAATGTAATTCATGTATGTATTCATTCATATAACCACGGTATTTAGACTGTAATCTTTAAGGACAGGCAACATTGGATTACCCCATCTTGGCTCAGCTTCCTGTGCTGGGCATTTGATGGGAGATAAGATAAAACATGAAACAATTGATGTTTAACAGAGCTGCAGACTAACCCATAAAAGAATAATTAGTGGCTTATTGTTACTAAATTTAACACTAAGTGGAGTTTTTTTTAAATTACCCAACCAAACAAAAAATACGCCTCGTCATTGGCCAGGTGTAAAATCAGCGTATGTCAGCTAATTCTGAGAAGGGTTGACTTTGGACAGTCCCTGCCCAATGGTTTTGGAGTTCTTTGAAATAAATTAAAGCCTTGTTTTTCCACTCAGCATGCTGCACACATACTTGAAATAATTAAGTGAATATTTAAATGTTTGACTTGTGCCATTCACATATAAAATAATTTTCCTATTAATTTGAAAGGTAACAGCTTCAATTTCAAAATAATTGACACTTTCATTAAATGTGCTGTTCATGGTTATTCTCAAAAAGTTCCAAGTTCCTTTTTAAAAACGTAATAATCCCATTTGAGTATGTCTGGGGTTGAAGATCCTTTGCATAAGAGAACAGACACTTAAATTTAGAATTAGAGTGCTTTAGCTATGTAACACCCTGAACAATCTCTTATCTTGTGTGCATTGAGAGGTTTACTGAAATATTGCTGTGGAAAAAACCAAACCAAAACAAAACAAACCCCCAGAAATAAGGGTCACTTACTGTGGAGTCATTGCAATCTCTCTAGACAGCTTGACCTGTGCCCGCCAGTGGTGACTGGCAGACTTGCTCTTGGAAATTAGATTCTTCAGCTGAGTAGGTGAAAAAATGGTTGTGGTGCTTCTCCCTCTTCCAAAGCTGACATATAAATCCAAGTCACAATATCTAATAAGTTGAAGAGATTATTCCATTTTATAACCTTTCAGATGCCTTGTCTTTTCATATTCCTAATGTGGACAGAAAGGTTTACCTTATATCTTGTGAAAGATTAAGTTTACATTGAGTATGAGAGGTACACATGTCAGCTAGTAGGACCACAAGGAGATAACTTCTTGGTGTCTGGTCTTGGCTAAAAATATGTGGGTTGGAAAAACAACTTATTTATTTCGTCAATATCTCAAAGCAAATTCTGAATCATTTAGGTGCATACAATTTGTTTTCTCCGAATTCTAAGTATTGCTTCAAAAGAAGATTGATTAAGAGGCCAATTTAGATGATATTCCAAGACTGCCTTATCAAGATTGGGATCTTCATGGTATCTTACCCTGATAGTTTGCCACACAATGGTTTGTCTAGAGAGGTCCAGATGAAGGCTGCTGGAATCTCAGGAAAATTGTAAAGGTCTCAGGCAGTTCAGATTCACAGCTGACAAAAAAGTGTTCAAGAAAACTGGAAAAAATGTGTGATTTTTGTGAAATTCAGCTTAATACAGCAGAACAGATTCAACTGGATGCAGTGCCAGCAAAGGAGGAGCAGCGTGGTGATGATTACTTCAAAACACAGCACCTAGAGGTGATTGTGAAGAGCCTAGTTCTGTTTCTGTTTTTAAAACCAGGAATGTGTTTGAAGCTGCTAATATGAAAGTCCTCCAGACATATCATTTGTTCAGCCTCCTCACAGTTCTCTGGAATTCTCATCCTACTTAACTGCCTAGGGACTTCTTTAAAGGAGCTATGCTTCACATCTAATCAGAAGTCTCTGTATTTTTTTCTAAGATTAATCCAACTATCAAAGTCCTGTTTTCAAGCAGGTACCAAAACTGCGTGCCAACAAAGTGGCTGGTACAGTTGCTTGAACAACCATCACTGAGATAATAGTGTTGGGGAAGTTCATGTTGAGGATATCTGGCCTAAAGGACTGTTCCTCCCGATTCCCAGTCAGAAGGAGATACCAATAGCCTAAATCAGGAGAAGCCTAGATGAGCATGAGACATAGTCAAAACAGGAGTGTTTCCTTTTGGGAATAGTTGAACTAATAAGGTATGGCTTTCTTATCGACAGTATTTTACCACTTGGTTTCAGTGTCTTTGATAAGGTAAAAGCATTCCCTCATGGCTTTCTCCACATCTGGGGCTTGAAGAACACCTTGGTCTTTGTTCTGGTTTCATCTGGGATTGAGTTAATTTTCTTCCTAGTAGCTGGTACAGTACTGTGTGCTTGGGTTCAGTATGAGACTGATGTTGATCAACACTGATGGCTCAGTTGGTGTTCCGCAGTGCTTGCCCCGAGCCGGGGGCTCTTCAGGTTCCCATGCCCTGCCAGTGAGGAGCTGCACAAGGACCTGGGAGGGAGCATGGCCGGGACAGCTGACCCAAACTGGCCAAAGGGATATTCCAGACCATACAATGTCATGCCCAGTATATAAAGTGTGGGGAGTTGGGCTGGGAGGGGCATATTCTTGCACTTAGCTGCATGGGGAACTGGAGGGGAAGTGTGCTTTGTAGAGGAACTATCATGGTACCAGATGTTTCCTGGCTGCAGCAGATCATTGGGGAAAGTAAGCAAATTTTGAGAGGCCAGTTATTATTTGTGACAGAGTTGCATCATTAGATTTAGTATCAGAAGTTCTTCAAAATTAAGAATGCCAAACATATGAACAGAAACCCATGTTTTCAGGTTGCTTGGGCTCTTACCACAATTAGTTCAATATGCAAAATGTCATTATGGATCTAAAATCTTTCTTGCGTTGTCAGGTGGTCATGAAACAAGCAGGCTGTCTGTAACGATAAACTGTGTTCCAAATCATGCTCTGCTAGCATGAACCCATTCAGAGAACAGTCCAGTGCAAACATGTGTCCAGTCAGGCACACGTTTGGATTGTGTAATCAGCGGCACAGAAATAATCAGCCTGCCCAGAAGTATCACTTCTGCTAGCACCTTTCAGCAATAATGCAGCACTGTTATTCCAACCAGTTAGGCAGCCAGACTGTTTCTTCACTGAGGTCTACTCTTGCTCATGGAAAAAAACAAAAGCATACAAGTACTGTGTACCAAGACGGAGAAACTAAATTTTAGGCATTTTAATTACTTAGAAGCTGTATTTAACCCAGACCTTTTAAAGAGAATGAAAGAATAACTTTACTTTTCAGCTTTGTAAGCACCCTTGTAACTTGCCTGCCTCCCTTTCCAACATCTTTTCCTAAACAAAAATCCTGAAGAATCCTGACAGATAATGCTTGTCCACCGTCTTCTATGCTGGGATAACTATTCACTGTCTTGTGGAACAGTATTGGTACAGCAGTCACATAACACAGGAAAGGGTGCAGAAAAATAAGTTGTTTTCTAGATAACACAAATGTGTTTACTGATACTGATTTTTGAGTGTCTCTAATCATCTACTGAGACAAGAGCAGCTTCTGCATTGGCCCTGCTAGTTAGACACTTTGTGACTTCATGTAAATAGTTGGTTCAACATCCACTCTCCTGTCTTGAATTAGATTTTTAGAGTGTTACTAGTAATCAGTTACAAAGTGCATAAACTCAACATATACTTAAATATATATATGTGTGTGTGTATATATATATATATATGTATATGTATATAATAGAATCACAGAATGGCTTGGGTTGAAAGGGACTTTAAAGATCATCTCGTTCCAAGCCTCCTCTCCCATGGGCAGGGCAATTGCTTAAAGCCCAATCCAACTTGGCCTGAAACACTTGCAGGGATGGGGCATCCACAGCTTCTCAGGAAAACCTCTGCCACTGCCTCACCACCCTCACAGTCAAGAATTTCTTCCTAATGTCTAATCTAAACCTACCCTCTTGGAGTCTCTGTATCCATGAGACCAGCAGTGGCCCATCAAAACAGTCACAAAGTTTCAACCTTCTGAACTTATTCCCTCAAGCCTTCAGTTTAATTTCCTGATTACTATACAGTTTCTTATCCACATTATTTTACTACTAATTTGTTTGTCTGTTATATTGGACATTCTTCAGGCCTTAAGTTGCACTTTGTTTCTATGCATAACTACCATTCACAGTAATGGGGCACCCACAACATCCCTGGGAAACATGTTCTACTGTCTCACCACCCTCACAGTAAGGAATTTCATCCTAATACCTAATCTAAACCTACTCTCTCTCAGTTTTAAGCCATTCCCCCTTGTTGTTTCACTACATGCCCTTGTAGAAAGTTCCTCTCCATCTCTCTTTAGCCCTCTTTAGGCACCATTTATCAATTTTTAAAAACCCAGACAATGAAATTTCTTTGTATATTAATAACATCATCAGTAATTCTATCATATTGACAATCTCACATAGTTTCAGGTGGACAGAAAGAAAAAGACTCGTTCCTTTTTGGCAGCTATTTTATAGATATGTAGGGACCCTTAAAGAGAAGCAATGGCCTTTTGGGGTTGGATGGCCATCTGGCCAGCCACATCCTTATCCACACAAGCATGATCAGCATGATCAGCATGATCACAACATTCCTCTTCACCAAATAACTGCAGGATTCATTTAAAAACTTAGTTACCTTTACTCACAGTCCTGGAGAGTAAAGCTTATCCCCACAGACAGCAGTGCCACAAACTGCATCACACAGACCCACCAGTGTTTCACCTCTTGGAGCTTTCTCAGTGACTGGCACTTTCTCCAAGAAAACTTCTGAAATGGAAGTTCACTTCATTCCAGCTGTTGGTATTTCCTTTCCTAGGAGTAGACATCCATTGCTAGAGTGACTGGACATGGATTTCTGCTCCAGCCTGGAAGTATGGGAGTAGGCAAATGTTGCTGGAGGCATGAACAGGTCACAGGGTGTGGAACTATTACTAGAATCCTAAGAGAGGTTATAATGGCAAGGAAACTTTCAGGCTGGAATGCGGTTGGTATGTAAGGAATCTGTTCCCTGAGCAAACATAGCCTTCACCTTTAGATGCTGGCAGCACTGGGGGAGCTCCGTGAGCTGACCTTAGAAGAAATAGAATTGAGGGTGGAGCAGAGTGGAGACACCACAGGCAGGCTCAGTTGTAAACCACTGCCAGGATGGAACTAAATTATGCCCTATAGCTCATAAACCACAGAGCATCTGCCACACAAGAGATGCATTGGTTGCTGAACTAGCAATTGCTCAGTTTTATGGTAAAATTGTGCCCTGTGGATGACATTTGCTCATTATAATACCAAAAAACACCTCCATCCTGAAAGCTACCTGCCTCCAAGGTGTGACCACTGCTCACTGAGCATGTGCTCTATATTTTTCCAATCTATACCTTTAAAATCAAAATGAGAACATTCTACACCAATCGGTAACAAGGGTATGTATGACAAGAGTCACTCAAGCTCCACATAAACATAAAAAAAATAGTACAATGCTTTTGTGTGTGTCAGGCAAGATATTTTTGTAGGAAAGGCACACATTTTGCAAAGCCCTGGTGAAAACTCATCTGTACCTCTGTGGACATTTGTCATTCCTCAGGTTCAAATGGGAGAAATTCCATGTGAGGTGAAGGCAAACAACGACTAAGCAGCTGAGTAAGGGCATGGAGGGCCTATGGAAAAAGACAACTAGGAGAGCAAGACAAATGCTGAGAGGGCTGTCATCACTTTCAAGAAAGATAGCAAGGATGAAGTCCAAGGAAGGAAAAGAGCCACTGAAGTGCAAGGAGAACTATGGTTAAGAACACAAACCAATTCAGTACTTGTTTCTGAAACGGAAACCTCACCACCAACAGTATAGTAGCAAATGTCGCTTGGTGTATTGGGAAGAATGGTGAGGAAAGCATGCATGCTCTCTATGCCTCTGCAAAGTTCAGGCAGAGGAAACCAAGACCCAATCTTTCACCTCTGACATCACCACAATCAGATATACCCTTATTTACATAGTCTGAATGTACATATCAATTTTGACACCAACATAGAAAATTACAAGCATAGTACATTCTTTCCTCCTTCAAGGCTCAAAATACTAAATCCTAAAGGAAGAAGAGTATAGGTTTTGTATAGGTTCTGAACATTTCCACATGAATAGAGGTGGACAAAACTTTCGGAAAGGTTTAAGTCACCAAGGAGCTTTGAAAGTTTTACCCTGTGGATGGAGTACATTTTGTATCCCATACAACACAGCCAACTGGGCAGCTTAGTTTCAGTGGGAAAAGGGGATGTGAGGGTGATAGCAACAATGGGCTGTTTTACAGTTTGGAAATTTGCCTGGCTGTGCTTTGGGCGTGGATCCAAATGTTCTAGGTCTGAAAAAAACCAGCCTTTCCACCGCACCTCCTCCCCCTTGTTTTTCAAAGCCTGTATTATTTCCATAGTGGTCTCTTGACACTGTTCATTCCAGCCAGTGGAATACATCTGGTTACATTTTGGCTTTTGAGCCAAAAGTGCCAGTGATGGCTCCAGGTTGAGGGAGAACAAGGCTTGGGAATCTCCTGGGAGATGGATCAGGCTGTGCACTGAAGAGATCTTGCTCACATACTCAGGGAACTGCCGGTTGCTAGCACTGAGACCAGGAAGGAGTTTTCCCCCAGTGCAGATTGGCACTGGTCCATGGGGTTTTTTGCCTTCCCCTGCAGCACCAAGCATGACCACTGGTCAGGGCTCTCCAGTCTCTTTCTTCCAGGTTGCTCATACACCTCGAAGAAGGCCTCTTGTGCCCTGCAGCTGAGGCGAGGAAGGCTTTTTTCCCCCACCACGGTGGGCTAGCAGGAGTCTCCAGCAGGTTTTTCTGCCTTCCTCTGCAGCACTGAGGATGGCGTCTTGCCAGGGCTCCTCTGGGCCCTTACAGCTGCATTCCTGCCTGCTGCGCTTGCACTTCCCAGGCACCACTGGTGCCCTGGCTCTCTCGGACTCTCCTGCCCGCTGCAAGCTTGGAGCAAGAGTGAGCTCTGCTTTTTACTTCACTCCATTTTCCCAGGGGTTCTTGCTTCTCGTGAACAGCCTTGGAAGCCTTCCTTCTTTGCTTGGAAGGGCTCCAGGCTTTCTGTCCCATCCGGAGGCTTGCTGCCATTTTTCAGCTCTTCCAGAAGACAAGTGTGGGTCAGGCAGAAGAGCACATTTCATTAATCCTTGGACAAGAAGCATAGTGGAGCACATTTTGGCAGGCAAAAAGTGTGCCTGACATCGATATGTGTTCTACTTTGGATAATATCCCATGGTACCACACACCTCTTTGCTCTCTTCTTTTGTGTGCGGACAGCACCAATCATTCTTCTCATCCTCACTCTTCAGGAAACAGGACTGCTTGGCCTGTATTCCTGCTGCTGCTCTCTGAGCCTCTGTAGCTTTTCTTTGCCAAACTGCGAGGAATGTTTTTTAAATCTAAAGTGAAGAATGCACCAGCCTACTCCTGGCTACATGTGTGCATTGTGTTAATGCTATGAGACAGATTCAGAAAAATAACAAAAAATGACATAACATTCAGATATAAAATTCAGAGATAAAAATAAAATACCATTTCCCTTTGTAATCTTTCAGATTTGTGTCCTTGAACATGTTTTTGAAGATGAAAAAGCCTTGGTATTTTTGGCAAATAACATTCTCATCGTTATTTGACTCATGGTGAGCATAGGGAATAGAATAGAATAGAATAGAATAGAATAGAATAGAATAGAATAGAATAGAATAGAATAGAATAGAATAGAATAGAATAGAATAGAATAGTTCTGCTATGTTATGCCCAGAGTTCTGCATGACAAGCTATGACCCAGGTCTGAGTGTTCCATCCAGGAGAGCAGCTCTCTGTGGTGTAAGTCCCAGGCCCATTCCAGGAGACAGGGCAGAGACACCTACAGCATCACTCAGGCTGAGCTGGAACATGCTCCTGGAGCCCTGAGCAGGAGTGGGAGGTGGAGAGGGGAGGGCAGCCTATAAGCACAGCCAGGAGCCTGGCAGAAGATCTGCACTGCTCACGTGCTCTCCTGTAGATATTGATGGTTGGCTACTTTGGAGACAGAGTTTTGGGCCAGATGAACCTCAGCTCTGATGGAGCACTGTTGCTCTCTGGGTATTGTGTTTTAACAGGTTTTTCCAAGGGAAACGGCCCAGATATTTCTACAGCTGAGTACAAGGAGAAAAAATCCACAGGGAAATGAAGTGTATTGCTCACATCAAATGGTTTAAAACCATTTAGTTCTGAAGCACCTCTTGCTCCAGACCAAGGGATTGATCTTAAAGACCAGATCTTTGATCTGAGTGTCAGAGATGTGGGAGTTTGCCATTCTGTGGGAGCCCAGCTAAACTGGATAAACACAGAAGATTTTCAGAAAACACAGTTTCTAGGTACTTTTTGCAAATGTGTTCAGGTGATCAAATGCTCTCGAGGTTATCCACAGCTTTCACCCCCATCAGAAGGCACATGTCTCCTTCCTACAGAGTGACAGAGCCAATGACCAGGCTGGGACACAATTGCCCATTCCATCCCTTCTTCTAGTGCAGGGCTGGGAAGAAATGTCATCAAAGATATCCTGAGCACCTAATGGTAAGGAAAGGAGGAGGAAGCAACAGAGCCAAATCAAATCAAATCAAATTGGATCAAATCTAATTGAAAAGAGCTGAGTTGGAAGGGATGATCATTGATTCCAACTGCCTGACTACTTCAGGGCTGACCAAAATAAAAACCATGGTATTAAGGGCATTGCCCAAATGTCTCTTAAACACTGACAGGCTTGGGGGATTGACCACCTCTCTCAGGAGCCTGTTCCAGGGTTTGATCACCTATTTGGTAAGGAAATGCTTCCTCATGTCAAGTCTGAACCTCTTCTAAGGGGCACAGCTTTGAGCCATTCCCATATGACATGGCACTGGGTCCCAGGAAAAAGAGAAACCTTTTCCCCTTCCTGCCCTCAGAAAATTGTAGAGACCAGTGAGGTTGCCCCTCAGCCACCTTCTCGCCAAACAAGAAAACCCCAGTGTCCTGAGCTGCTCCTCACAGGACATCCTGCCAGCCCCTTCCTCAGCTTTGGTGCCTTCCTCTGGATGCATTCAGGAACCTTCACATCCTTTTTAAATTTTGGGGGCCCAGAAGCACACACAGCACTCAGGGTGGGGCCACACCAACACCAAATACAGCAGGATAATCCCCTCTTTGGAGTGGCTGGTGAAGCTGAGTGTGATACATCCCAGGACACGGTTTGCCCCCTGGGCTGCCTGGGCACACACGGCTGACTCCTGTTGAGCCTCCTGCCAGCCCCAGACCCTCTCTGNCACAACCCTTGAGCTCTGCCCTTCAGCCAGATCTTCACCCAGCACACCATGAACCCACTCATCCCACTGTTGGAAAAATTGTCCCAAAGGATGCTGTGAGATACAGTACCAAAAGCCTTACAAAATCCCAGAAAAACTACATCCACCGTATTCCCTTCATCTGCTGGGCAGGTGACCTTATTATAGGATATTAAATTATTAAACTGGCCTTTTTTTTAAATGAATCTGCACTGACTGTGACTGATGATTGCAGTGTTCTTTAAGTGTAGTGATAGGACAAGTCCCAAGTTTTAAAGGAAAAGAGAGTAGATTTAGATTAGATATGAGAAAGAAATCATGCCATCAGGGTGGTGAGGCACTGGCACAGGTTGTCCAGAGAAGCTGGTCCATGGTGCCCCATCCCTGCAAGTGTTCAAGGTCAGGTTGGATGGGGCTCTGAGCAACCTGGTCCAGTTAAAAGTGTCTCTGCCCATGGCAGGGAGCTTGGGTCTACATGATCTTTAAGGTCTCTTCCAACCATTCTGTGATTCTGCTGTATTGTAGGGCAACCTCCCCTGTATTCACCTCCCCATTAACTACTGGAATTAAATTTTCTGCATCTCTGGTAGAATTCCCTTTTACTACCTTGTTCATTATAATTTTTTTGAAGCTTGCAGCCTTCTGACTTTATACATTCATGCTACTATTTTTTATGTGCTTTGGGTCAGAAAGCTTTATTCTCACTTTTTATGTGATTTCCTATTCATTTTCAAATCTCAGTTTCTGGAACATTCTTCCCTGCTGCTCTTCCTCTGCTTTTCAAGTTGTTAATACATTTTTTAAGTCACAGTCAATGCTTTGCCTGATTTTACCCAATGGATGAGCAGTTCTCCATTTTTTCTGATTGCAGCTCCCCTTGCACAACTATAAATTTATTTTCTTTCAGGACTGTAACTTCATTGGCCAGAATTTCAATGAGTTTCATCTTCTTGTAGAAAGTGTTCCTCCATTAGACTGGTCCTCTAGAGAAGACCCTGTCCTGGTCTTTGTTTGATGAAGCTGAACATCACTGTCATTATTTTGCTTCCCTCTTCCTTCCTGATATCAGAATAACAGACACCATCACTTTGTGATAATTTTTATACAGGTCACTAAAATAATAAAAAAAACCCCAAAATAATTAAAAGAAATATTTGGGTATAGAAACCATCATTTTATTGGAAATAGTCAACACAACTGCAAGAAGTTTTAGCTCAGTGCTGCAGTAGGTGTATTTTGTCATTACAAAACTGCTCTCTGGTTGGAAGTCCCTCAAGTGCAGCAGCTTGAAAGCTGCTGAACAGAATGTCCCTAATGGCAGTTTTTCTTAAATACTTTGTACTAGCAAGCCTCTTCACATGTGGCAAATCTATTAGTTTGAATGAGGAAGTGGCAATAAACATGTACAAAATGAATCTTTCAGTAGCTATGGCAGTCTTTTATTTTTGTTACTGGCAGCCTCCATTTTAAAGAGAGCGGCTTTTTTACTTCATTTGTTTACCAGTAGACTGACTTAAAGTTTTGTCATCATCCACCTCCAACTCATTCACCTCTTCCTGTAATTCATCCTGCAGCTCATAGTCTGATTGCAGCTCTGAGGCTGATTAGTCCAGCCCATCCCAGTAATCAGCTTCGTATCTGTCCAGTAAGTGTTTCTGTGGCATAACATCGTCATCATCAGGAGGATTCCTTGTTTTTCTCTTTTTCATTTTCTTTTGAATCTTAGAAAGCTGCTGCTCCTGCTTCTCTGTCCAGGCAATGCTTCCTATCTGTCTTGACACTTTCATTTTTTTATAGTCCATTATCTGTTTATTCAGCAGTTCATGATCAATACCAAACAGATTAGGCCGCACGGGTGAATCTGAAGATTGAGTTGTTGAAGAGAAGAGTTTACTGTAGGAGAGAAAACAAGTATTGGTTTGGGTTTTTTCCCTGCATATATTTTGAGGAATAATGCTGGTTTTGACAACTTGAGTAACACAGAAATACACTGGACTTTTCAGTTTGACTTTATTAACGCCCTGTGTTCCCTACCTCATGAAGGAAGAGATACACCATACGATGTGTCCAGGGACAGTCTGTGTCAACAGATTTAATGGGATAAAGCCAATAAACCAACAACATGCCAGATGAAACTGCTTGTCTCTGGGAAAAATGTACACAGGTGAGCACTGGACCCGGGAGCCCCAAGGAACTCAAGACTTCTCCCAGCTCTTCAAAGAAATGAGAAGCAGCAGCCTGTGCCCAAAACACATCAAAGCAACGTGACACCTTATCCTGGACTTGACTATTTCCCCAAGATACAGAGGAAGACGTTAGGTGCCCTTTGGGAAATCTGTCACAGCAAGGACTTCCCACAGGAAGCTACTTCTGATTTGCACCTGATGAACCATCCTGTGAGATGCTGAGGCACAGAAGGCATTTCTACCAACAGACTGCAGCACACAAGTGCAGAGGCTGTTGGGTTTGAGAGCATCCAGTCCACAGAACCACCATTCCAATAGGTTGCTCAGCCCCCTCTCTAAGCAGCCAAAAATCCCTCACAGAAGAATGTTAAATTAACTTAAGGGGATTTATCAGTAAACTGGCAATCCATGTATAATAAACCAAACTTGTATCAGAAAGAGGTGGACAAGTAGAGCAGTACTGGTAAATGTGGTTTTGATCCTCATGAGACAATTACCAGAAAGAAACAAATATTACTGCTGCAGAGCATTTTTAAGATTTTGATTATCATAAACACATCAAGCCTGGAAATTTTAGAAATTCTTCATGTATTTCCCTCATAAAAATTAAGATATTAATACCAGAACAAGTATCAGGTCTGAGAGTAACAATGTACATATCTAATTAAAATATACTTTGTCTTATGTCAAATAATACCAAATTTAAGGTGGCCAACAGAAATGAAAACCCACCTTGAATCATTTTGAGATGTTGTTTCTTCTTCTTCTGGAGGTCCAAAATCAGCAATTGCCAGTAAGTCCTCGACCTGTAAGCACACGAAGGCAACACATATTAAGGATCCTGTTTAAATCTACTTTGTTCACAAACAGATAAGTATCTAACAGCAAATATGTTCTTTTCTATGTTTGGAATATTTAGCAAAACCACTTCAAAACAGCCTTTTCCTTCATTTACATGGAACTGCTTATACTTCTTGCCTGGGATGTTTTTGTCAAACACTGTAATGGATCCAGAGATTCCTATGAAGATTTTTGCCTTATGTGCATTATGAACCCTTGGCTAGGGGTTGTCTGACATATATAATTTTTGGTTTATTCGTTCTTACCTCAGTCTTGCAAATCCTTCTTCATAACATCCTTACACTGAGATTTTTTTTCACCTTTTCTCCCTTTCTGCAAGTCTGCATTGCTCTTATGTGTAACTAGGGAATTCCAAAATCCCTTTTAAAATGGCATCTAACCAGTAAATGCTACAAATCTATTGTATGCAGTGCTTGCAGACTATAAATAATTGTGAAAATTTTCTCTCGTTTGGAATTTTATTTCAGCTTTTCTTTACATTAATTCCTTTCTAACGCATTGTATTATTCCAGGAGTTTAATTGGATGTTTTTTCCCTTACTTACAATACTTAAAAACCAAGGTCAGCAAGTTATTCGAATCTATGATTGACATAAATCTGATGAAGCACGAAGTGGGAGAAAATTATCCATCTATCTGCTTCCCAGTGTCATTCCGTGACAGAAGTGATATAAAGAGGGTTTTTACTTGTCTTCTGTGAAACTCAGAATTTTTCTGACCACAGAAAGTTCAAGAAGTTCACTGCACTTCTAGAGAATCTGAAATTCTTTTTATCCCTTCCAGGTCTGCTCGTGCACACTGCAGGAGCCCCTAAGTCTCTAACAGTAACTGGCTTTAACAGTAACACTGTTATAAATAATAAGGCACTTCAGGGCACAGAAACATGAACATGTTCTTTCCAACTTCTGTTCACTTCAACAGCTTGAGGAGATATTTCTCATTAAATTCTACTCATTGATGTCATCTTTCTCTTTTGGAAACCTCACTGTTTTAGAGATCTCGCTTCACAGTCCCAATGACAGCAAATTCCTAGGAAACATCATTATTCTAGTAATATGTCAACCAGTTAAAACTATCAACACCTTGACAGGAAACATGAAATAGTAAAGACAATTTTAAAAGTGAAGGAAAAAAATGTAGTATGAATAAGCCTACATCCCCCATGCAAAAATTTGCACTTCCCTAGAAACATTTTAACAATTCACAGAAGGAAAAAAGATATAGAGAAAAAATAAAAATAAAAACATTACTGGTTATTCAATTGAATCTTAAAAACACATAACATTTAAAATGTAAAAAACAGCTCCTCCAACCTCATTTCTGTAATCATATACACCAGGCAACTATGTATTATTCCTTAGAATAGTGATTCAATTTTTCCAATTTCTTCACTGGCCTAATGATACAGCCTACAATTCTTCCATATATTATATAGGTATCAGTCTTACTCAAGATTGTTTGTTAAAATGCTTTGCAACTATAGAGAAAGACTAATTTTTAATGTAAATTGGTAGAGCAACTAAACGATCAGCTCTCTCCTAAGCTACTATATTTGTACATTGAGTCAAAGATTAGAATTACCTCTTTTACAGCTGCAGCTTCTTTGTCTTTTATAAATACTACTGGGGGTACGTTTCCTACAATCTGTTGACTCTTCAGAAGATACCTGGCAAAAATACAGCATTCACCAGCATGAGTATCAGTACAGCATCTCCAGGACAAGTAAAAGGTGTTAAATTAAATCCAGCAGTCGTGTACATTTAAAGATATGACTTGCAAAACTTTCACTCTGATGAGGAGCTATTCAGGTTACTGCTAAGCAATACATCACTGCAGAACCCCAACTTCGAATGCATAGCATACAAAAACTACAGGCTGCAGGTCCAGCTGAGTATTGATGATATTAGGTTTGTCTGTATTTATATGCATAGGCTGGCACAGGTCTTTCCCCATTTCATTTGGTATCCTTATCCCCACTGTAGGGATAAGAGCAGTTGGGGCTAGAGCCCTCAGAGCAGGGCAGGACAACTTCTCCTACATGCTAGCTGCAGGAAGGACTGACAAGGCTCTCCTTGTCTTCTTCCCAGCCAGAAACTTTCCTTCTTAAAGAGTGGAAGTTGTAGAGTAAAAGAGAGCATTATGCTGGAGCAGGAATTACACAGCTTAGGGAAACAGGGGGAAAGGAAATGGCTTTACAAGCATGCCTCTACGCCACCTTCCACATGGGTGAAGTCCTAAACTTCCAGACTGGCTGGATAACAGAGGGAAAACCGAGGAAAGGAGTGAAGAGACAAAAATCTCAATGATACGCTTAAAACTCACTGGACTCTGTGTTGGAAAAACGGGCAAAAGCATCACAATACATGGTAGCATTCTGAATTTTGTGGGGTTTTTTAGTATCAGTACTGTATAGAATTTCTGTAATAACAGTCATCCCTTCTGGAGTCTCATATCATCCGTAGCAATCAGAATTGCCCAGTGAATCTGCAAGGAGATCCTTGTAGTTGCCAGTCCCTTGTGCAGCATCCCATTCTGGGCTACTGTCCCACACAGCCTGTCCAGCCACCACCACCAGGACATGGGAGTGAAACCTCACCCACACTCCTCTTGCTTTCTGCTCAGCCCACTCCAGCCCTGGGAAAGCACAGAAGCCAAATAAGCCAGCTGTGCTCCAGGAAAAGATCACACAGCTGGTGTGACACAGCCACCCTTCCCTGTGACACTCATCACAGGAGATGCTCTACTCCAAGTGTGTAAAAACCTAAAGCATCCCAGTAGGTCAGGTCTAGATTGACAGAAATACTTAAGAAATGGTACTTAAGAAATGGCTCTGGATTCAGGAAGTGGCCTGCCTATCCCACAGCAGTACCGTATACGTGGAGCGCTCTTTCGCAGCACGCTTTCAACATAACTTTCCTTCTCCATAGTGGAAGCAGGGTTCCAGTACACACGGCATGCTGAAAAGTTGGATGACAGGGACACCTATAAAAAAGCCAAATCTGTCTTTAAAATTGTATGTATAGACACACTTGATATACAATGAAGTCTCTGATGGATTGCAGAAAGCCAACTAGAAAATTTCTTTCGATAACAGAAGTAGTGACATCAGACCAGAATCAGTTCATGAGTAAATCAGGACTGACCTACACCCAGCCTTGTCCCAGCAGCAGCAGGGACACAAACACTGTGCAGCTATAAAATCTGTATTGTATTGGGAAGAAGGCCATTTCTTTCCCTCTCTCGTGCTGTAAGTTGTTTAATTTATAGCAATGCCTCCTGAAAGCACTGTCTTGCCCACACCAGCCAGCATTTTTACATGCAGATATGTGATCTGACACAAGCAATACTCAAAGCCCTAGACAGACAGAAATACTCTGTGAAGGATATTGCACATATAGAGCTAAAACTCACCTAGCCCACGTAATTCTGACAACAGAATGAATTCAGCTGGCAAAATCACCTACTGCAGTCATGAATGACAAACCTTTTGCCATAGATGCAGCTATGAGGTACCCTTTTTTTCCCATGCTTCTAATATCAAAGCTGAGTCCACCAAGCTTTTAAGCCAAACACTGGTATAATTTAATCTTTACAGAACAGCAAATGTAGGAGATAAAAACTACAGACAACAAACAAGACTGTGGAGACTGACTTAGTTCCTGTATCAGTGCTCTAACATCCGTTTCAATTCCACAAATTTGAAACCCCTAGCTACAATTACATACAAATCTCAATTCTTCCTTGGATCTTGCTTGACAATGACATTTTCTTAGGCTTGACCTTTTTTTTAAACTAATCTCATGCATCACTTAGGTGTTCTGCCTGTAGTGTTCCTGGTGAGTGGAGGTGAGGACTCTCACACAGCTGAAAGAAGAAAAGACTCCTGAAAAGATACATTTATGTTGGTAAAACCAAGCTCCTCCTTCTGAAAGGGCAAGGCGAAGAGTTTATGTCTCAGTAACAGAAAAAAAAGTCATACCAGGAGAATCACCATTTAATTGGCCTAAGTTGCATTTGCATTAGAGTGGCAAAGTTCTCCTAAGCCAGGTACTACAGTGGCGACGCTCTCCTAGTGTGTACTCCAGAGCCTGATCTTGCTGCGCTCTGCCACATCAGAAGCAATGCAGTAAAACTCCTCTTGCACACATCACAACGCCCAGGGGAGCTCCTCTGCTATGTCCATGCCAACCCCACAACGTAATCAGAGTGGCTCAGCACAAGCTGTAGCTTTGGCACTCGCCTTGCAGATTTCCAGCTTAAGATCATAAAATTCTTGACTGACTTCACAGGTAGTCGCCATCTCTAACACAGCTTTATGAATAAGACCATTCAAGGCTCTGCAGCGCATGTTATCTTCTTTCCTCGTTTTCGTCAGGTCATTTTTCATTAAAAAGTCCAACTTGGTTGGTTTATACAACTTTAAAAAGAAACAAACAACACATTAAACAGTAGTTACACACTTGTATTAGGCAACTATATACAGTTTCATGCACTTTACTAAGTATGCTCTTATTTCATTATTGCAGCTGTGATGGCTTTCTATAGGTCCTATGTATCAAGTGTTTCAATAAAGAATACTTCTGTTCCCAAAATCTTTGACATTCGTGTACTACAGTCAAAGTTTCTAAAGTTCCTTTTGTATTTCATAGCAAGTTATGAAGCTCCATAGATCTGTTTTCTCAAATACAGCATTATTGACTGAAAAGCTTTGCTTGTTCGAAAAAACAAACATTAAAAAGAATTTTCATTAAACTAAGCTCACAGAAGTTTTAATCTGGATCAGTACTCATGAGCGTGCAAGAGAGCGCTGATGCTGGCAAAGATCAGTATGATCAGTATGGAAGAGGAAACAGCCATGGGGAGCCAAACGGCAAGCCTATCACAGTCAAACTGGAGCCCTACTGTTTGTTCACAAAAGCCTGCTATTTCTCCATCAAAAAATGCTTGAAAGTTAGAATCAATGGCAGAAACACAGGAGTCTGTTCCTCCTGGCACAAATAAACACATTGCCTTAAGAGCTTGCACTTACCGTTTGCGATCCCAGAGTAGGGCTGTCATACCAGAACTTCTTTCTTTTGGGGAAAGGAGAGGAAATCACCCTTATCTTTCAGCAGCTCAGAGAAACAAGGATTCCCTGTGTAATTAATATTCCACTTGCCTGAAAGCACAATACAACACCCAAGTTTTCCTGCATGTAGCTCTCCCCACAGCTGGGGTGTGGGGAACAGTGCTTCCCATCCACAGCTGAAGCTGCACACAGACGGAAAGGGGGTGGAGAAGAATGTCTCTGAGGTTTCTTCAGATTCATAGAATCTTTAAGGTTGGAAAATACGGCTAAGATCATCAAGTCCCACTATTAACCCAGCACTGCCAAGTCCAGCACTAAACCATGTCTCTAAGCACCACTTCTACACGTTTTCTGAACACTTCCAGGAAGAGTGATTACAACACTTTCCTGGGGATCCTGTCCATTGCTTGACCATTCTTCCCTTTCAGTGAAGAAATTTCTCCCAGTATCCAATCTAAATCTAACTTAGTGCAACTTCAGGCCATTTCCTCTAGTCCTGTCACTTGTTACCTGGGAGAAGAGGCCAGGGAGGTTACGCCGGGCTGTAACCTCCTTTCAGGCTGTTGTAGGGAGTGATAAGGTCCCCCCGAGCCTCCTTTTCTCCAGACTAAACGTCCCCAGCTCCCTCAGCTGCTCCTCACAGGAGTTGTGCTCCAGACCCTTCACCGCTGCCCTTCACTGGACACGCTCCCGCACCTCAGTGTTTGTCCTGTACTGAGGGGCCCAGAATTGGACACAGCACTCGAGGTGTGGCCTCACCAGTGCCAAGCACAGAGGGTCAATCAGTGCCCTGGTCCTGGACACACTACTGCTGATACAGGCCAGGGCCATTTGCCTTCTTGGCCACCTGGGCACACGTTCAGCCGCTGCCGACCAGCTGAGATCGGCGCCTCGGGGTCAGTGTCTCCCTCTCCCCCGCGCTACCGGGGCTGCGGGAGCGCCCGAGCCCCACAGCTCCCCTTACCCCAGCGCCCACAACCCATCCCGCCAGAGCCCCGCACCCCGGGAGGGCCCCGCTCCCGCCGGCCCCGCACCTACTTATTCTTGCGGAACATTTTCCGCAGCAGGTTCCTGGGGCCGCCCAGGCCGGCGGAGGTGCGCAGGGCCCGGCACCACCGCGGCACCGCGACCCCCTGGGCGCCCCACATTGCTGCCCTGGCCCACGGCACAGCACCGGGAGCTCCCGCCTCAGCTCCGGCTGCGGCTCAGGCTCCGGCTGCGGCTCCCCCTGTCGGCACGGAGGCCCGGGACGGCGGCTGGGGGTGTCCCGGCCGGTCCCGGAGTGAGGGAAGGAGGGAGAGAGGGAAGGAGGGAGAGAGGCCGAGCCTCCCTCAGGCTGGGCAGGGCTCGCACTGACGCGGAGCCTGTGCACAGGCGCAGCGCTTCGGCCCGGGCAGGGAAGACGCACTCAAGGGTCGGGATTGCTGCCGGAGCGGCGAGAGGAGCGGCTCCGACACGCCGGCTGCGCTTGTGGGCGTGCTAGGCGGTCCCTCTAATACACGATTTACATGTCCTTCAATTCGCTGCTGCATCGGTGGACAACTGTAAGGGGATGCGAGGAAAGTAAGAGACACTGAGGCAAGGCTCTGGGCTCTGGAGTATTACGCTGAAGATCAAGACAAAACACTGCAGTTTTCCACACACGATCGCTGTTGAGTATTTTAATACATTAAACCTGTGCTTCATATATTTTTTCTGTGTAATGCTGTGGGATAATTACAAGAAAAGTGATCAAATTACTGTTTCTGCACTGATGGCGTTGATGCTAAGTGCAAGGTGCTTTAGAGCAGCACCTCACGAGGGACAGGAAGACCCGCCAGGCCCGCCTCTATGCTTTCTGCCATTTCCTCCATCATCACCCAGCGTGTCTTCTTGGTGGCACTTCCGATGTGAGGAGTTATTATAACATTCTTCAGCTTCAACAAGGGGTGATCCCTGGGAGAGGAAAAGAAATGCTGAGGTAGTCACTCACAGCACATTCATCTGTTATTTCATCACCTGCAGGCAGCCAGGGAAATATGTAAAATAATAATTAAAACAAAACCTAATTGCATGACACAAGCATATTCAGAGGAGTTCAAAGTGCTGCCAAGCTTGGTGGGGCTTTATGCAACAAATCCTCCAAATGAATGAGTGTGAATTTTATTTAGCTGGGACAGAAGGATTAGAGACATGGTTTCAGCAGGACTAGTGCTCATATCTCATGTACTCC
This sequence comes from Platysteira castanea, assembly GCA_013397175.1. Taxonomy (NCBI): domain Eukaryota; kingdom Metazoa; phylum Chordata; class Aves; order Passeriformes; genus Platysteira; species Platysteira castanea. The sequence goes on from VYXC01007173.1 coordinate 219,399, forward strand.
TCTTACAAATAACTTGGCTTTCGTAGGCCAGTGATGTAATGTAAAGTTATTAAGTTATAAAAGCATTCAGGTGTACCGGAAGCGTGGCGGGGGTTTCTTATTTTCAGATAATTAAACAACAGAGACTCCTTGAGTTGATAAGAAGTTTCAAAAGCATCCCAAGCCGACACCCAGGACAACTAGCCGAAAATGGGAATGTTCCTCACTGCAGGTGGTTTAATCAAGTCTTCAGCAACGCAATCAGAAGGCTGAAAAGGATTCTATGAGGGGTCTTCAGGAGCAAGCATCTGGACCGATGGATTCAAAATCCCTCGGCAGATATAAAAGGGACTACATTTTGGGAGGGAGGGGAACTCCTTTTCGGGTGGCCACGCGAGCGGGAGGGGGTTTGGTGCTGCGTGGTGGGTTTATTTCTTTTGTATTCTCTGGATTGTGGTGCAGGACCTGGGCTAACCCCAGCTCTCCGTCTCCAACGAGTTTACCTTTTTCAAAAAGATTTCTGACTCTGTTTATAACACTCCTACTAACAGAACTATGCAACTTGTCACGTGCTCACAAAATTTTACTCAGTTTGAACATCACACATACATCCTTTTATATTTAACTTAAATACATGTCCTACCTTGGCAAAGGTTCAGGATATGTCACATCCAGAGCAGCTGCCTTAATAACTTTGTTTTGAAGGGCTTCCACCAAAGCATCCTGATCCACTACCAGACCTGGGTTACAGTAAGAAGGATATGTTTATTTTCATTTTCCTTACTGCCCTCTCAGCATTCTTTTGGGCACAGTGGTCAGGCAAACAGCAGGGCAGGCCATGGTAGTGTTATGAACAATTTTGGCTTTCTTGGGCCAGTAATGTAATGTAAAGTTATTAAGTTGTTAAAANAGTGCAGAAGCAGCAGCAGCGTGGTGGAGTGGGAAGGGGATGCTTGGGTATGTACATCAGGGAATTAGCAGCATGAAACAGAGCGCCAGGCTTCAGAGTAGGCTGTGCCACCCTAATGTATGTTAGCAACAACACTGCATCAAATAAATAAAAGGCATAGGTAGGAGATATATAAATACACATGGACTTCTAACACTCTAAGCTCACTAACATTTCAGAGACCTACATTCTCATTATTATGGGAACACAAACGTTTTACTGCGATGTGACCATGGGCGTCTAAATAAACTAGTAATCAGAAAATTTATGGAAAATTTCAGAGGGACAGACTCTATATGAGAGGTTTTCCCAGGACTTGTCAAGCCAGCAGAGCTTAATGCTGTTTTGTTTATTCTGCACCTTACCTCTGCTGATATTAATAAGAATAGCAGTGGGTTTCATCAGCTCCAGCTCCCTCTTCCCAATCAGTTTGTGTGTTTGTGGAGTTAGAGCCACAGATAGCAACACAAAATCTGACTGCTGGAGCAAGTCATCTATCTTCTTACAGTAAACAGCTCCAACGGCACTTTCTTCTTCCTTTTTTCTGAGGGGAAAATTCCAAAATTAAACTGCAGTAGCAAGAAACAAGGGAAATATCAAATCACAAGTAAAGAAAATGTTTCTTTATTGTTATCTTCTCTGCGTAGTGCAAAGCAGTTAGCTGGTTGTCTGAAACTCAGTAAAAACAAAGGTCAAGCTATTTCCCATAATACCAAGTGAGCTGTACACAAAGGTGCGGTACTACACCTGTGGGGATGGAAAGTAAGAAATGGGTATCCTGTAAATGCACTGAATAAATGATAAACCAAATGCATTTGTGTCACCATTTCTGCTTATACTGGGGATTCTTTTCCTACCAAAAGGCAAGACTGATGTTTTGTGAAAATTAAGTAATTTAAGTAAGTCATGTGAAAATTACTGAGGAAATACACAGGACAGGGCAGGGGTTAAATCTTCTCAAATCTGCATCAGCAACAGCCTGATTGCTCTGTGCATCAGTGCTGATTCGCTGAAACCACACACTGCAGAACCTGCTGGTGCACTCGATCTGTATCAGGACAAGGTTGGCTGGCTCTCATCAAATTCCCACTACAGAAAAGAATGGAATGGGCCTGATGGGAGCACAGGGCACGTACACCTCACCTAGAAAACAGCAAAGAGACTGGCAAGTCCAGCCCTTTATTGTCATGTGGCTTTGGAAGGGTGAGATGTCTGTGCCTGAATCCCTGCCTCGCCTAAGTCACAGGAGTTAAGTCCTCCAAGTTTTCTCCTTTCCTCAGTCCATTGCAATGTCACCACCGTGACAGGAAAAACTCGGGAGCCCCAACTAACAGGGAGAACAGTGAGGTATGTCTCTCCCATTCTTTCCTGACTTTCTTTCTGTATAAATTGGGAAATTACCATCTTGAAACAACTGTATGTACTTTGCCACTTAAAATAAAGAGCACTGTAAAAAGTGAAAGCACAGTGAAAAGTACAAATAACACATAAAAGCAGTGACAAAATAATGTTTTCACGGAGCTGCAATCAGCTTTACCTCTGATTTCTGTTGTGGTACAAAATCTTCATTTCAAAGGCTTTAGATCTTTCAGCCACTTTCAAACCAATGGTGCCCATTCCCACGATTCCCAAGGTTGCTCCAGAAACCTGAACCCCCAGCCAGTCAGCAGGGAAATACTCTGTGTCAGGGGAGACTGCCATTTCATGGCCTTGGAAGAGGAAAAGAAGAACTATGTCATGTAAAGGATGTCCCAGTATCTGGTTACTTTTTGTTCTCCTTCTTTTTATCGATGGACAAGGCAGAAGCACAGGAGCAGTATTATATTGTCATCGTGTTTCTGGACAAGAAGTGAGTAATGCTGCACTGTACACAAGGCTGCTGACACCGATCTCTTGCTCAGTAGAGAAACATACCCCGCCTCTCTTTGGCAGGCAAGGAGGCAAGGAAGGTAAGGCCAAAGCAGCCGTAAGGCCATCCAGTTCCCAGCTACCTAGCAGATACACCAGGGCTGGCAGGGAAAAGAAACACAGAACATGGTGGGCAGATTTCTGGACAGCTTGTTCATAATGGCTCAGATACGTGGCAACTTGGCAAAGACAGGCTGCAAGCCTCCTTGAAAATACATTCTTTTAGTCCCCTTTTATTATAATTTGAAAAGCAAGACTGCAATGAAGAAGTACAACGAATAAGTGGCTGTGGGCTGAGGGAAATGAGGCCTGAATTTAGGGCTGTCCCAAGATGGAAAAGCTCTACCTTGCCAGTTTGCTGGTTTGGAAATGGAATGCAAGTTATTGTCAACAAGATTTGTTGTTGACAAACAACAAATTTGTCTTAACTTCTTCCTTTTCTCCTATTTTCTATATTTCTAGTTTTAAGCTTACTTTTGCATGAGCACACATTTTCTGCATTTTTTGAAGTCATCTTTTCTGTGAAAAGACTAAGAGCATTTTAGTTATTACCTTCCACAATTCTCCTGGAAGATGCCAGCAACAAAGCCATCCCCAAGTCTGCAGTGTCAGTGGAAACAATAAATGGAGTATTGGCCACCTTCACACCATAGCTGGAGAGGAGTTTCAGGTCCAAGTGATCTATTCCCACTCCAGAACTTGCAACTACCTTCAAGTTAGGCAAGCTCTGGAGCAAGTCTTCATTAATAGCTGGTTTGTGATACCACATATAGATAGCTTTGATCTTTTTGCTGAAAAATGTCTTGTCATCAAGATATTCTTTCATGGTAACGAGATGAAAACGTTTTTTCAGAAATTCAGCATGGTCTTTATATACTCCACACCTCTCTCCTATACAGTCAACTAGTACATAAGGCAGTTCCTGACCCTCCATGTCCTACAAAAGCAAAGAGAACCAAAAGGACATGGTCTGAAATGATCCATTATAACTTTTTTCCAAAAAAACAGGAAATTGACTGGCTCAATTACATGCTGTTTTCCCACCTGATAAAAGAGTTGGCTAAAGATAACCACTCCCACACGCAGAACTTTCCTGGGCTCTCCCAGTGTTATTCAGAAGGATGTTCAATTTTTATATATAATCTTGTTAATAAGAAATTAAAACATCATTTTTGGCATACCAACTCTGCTAACACTTAAACAAACGAGTGACCAGATGTTACTCCTGTTCAGTATTCAACATTTAAAGCCAACGTCCAGGTAATTTAAGAATGTGGCCATATGAATGAGAAGGGTATCTTTTAGCATCGCAAGTTCTGCCACTTCTGCAACTATATTAAGCAATTATCATTGATGAGATTATCTCAGTAAAAATCTCATTTAATGTAACAGAGCTATAATTTCTTAACTATGAACTTTGAGGTCACCCATGAACATAAAATTTACCCTTTCTTCGGTCTCCTTCAGTGCTTTGCCAGCTCTTCGCTCTGCTGACACTGCAAAGAGCCAAGGCTGTGATCTCAGGTTAAAGCCGAGAGCCCCGCACGCCGCCCCTCAGCCCGAGGCAATGCCCCCGCACCGCACTCGCCCCGCCGGCCCGGCTGCCCCTTCTCTCCCCCGACCGCCCCCGGAGCGCGGTGTCCCGGGGAGTCCTCCCGCCCTGGGACTAAAGACAGGAGGGAGCTGGAGCGGCGGCCGCAGGGCTCCGTCCGGCCCTGAAGGGCGGCTGGAAACGGGCGAGATCCCTCCCGCTCGCAGCCTGGCCGGGGCGCGCAGGACCGCGGGATCCCCCGTGTCCCGCACGCCCGGTGCTACCCCCGGTGCCACCTCCCCGTGGGGCTCGGGGGCCTCATCCGGCCGCCCGCACCCCGCCCGGGCCGGCCGCGGGGCCAGTGGGGAGGAGAGGCGGTGCCAGGGCACCTGACGCGCACCCCAGTCCCTCGGGGAGCAGAGAGAGAGAGCGACGGGAGCTCACGAGTGATCGTATGTTTCTGTAGAAGTGTTTCTGTGCTGTTCGTGTTTTCAGTATAATCGGGATTTTGCATTAACGTCCTGCACGCTGATCTTTCTGTACTGTCTTTGAAGACTGGACGTGGTCTGGTCTTTCTGCTGGTCATTACACTATGTGCAGGTGAGTTAAAATAAGATGAAGAGTTGTCTCTGACCGACAGACACCAGTGACAGCTCTCACTGCACACATGAACGTCTTTTCCAACCTGTATGATTCTAGGAATACCCTCAAAAATTCTCTTTGAGAGCTAAGCAACTGGGGCAGGCTCAGGTGCTTGGACACTTGAGATGTTATCCCAGCTACAGGTAGTCCCGTGCCAATTTCAGCTGAGAATTTTTCTGACAAGGTTACTTGGTCTGTATCATAGAATCACAGAATGGTTTCGGTTGGAATGGAACTTAAAGGCCATCTATTTCCAACCCCCCTGCCATGGGGAAGGACACCTTTCCCTAGACCAGGTTGCTCAGAGCCCCATCCAACCTGGCCTTGAACATTGGTAGGGATGGGCCACAACTTCTCTGGACAATCTGTTCAGTGCTTCATCATCCTCAAAGAGGAGAATTTCTTCCTAATCTTCTCTATTCTACTACCTAATCTAAACCTATTCTCCTTCAATTTAAGGCCATTCACCTTGTCCTATCACTACTTGGGAAGAGGCCCTCTCCAGCTCTCTTGTAGTCCCCCTTTAGGTACTGTAAGGTCGCTATAAGGTCTCCTCGGAGCTTTCTCTTCTCCAGGCTGAACAACTCCAACTCTCCCATTCTGCCTTCATAGGAGAGGTGCTCCAGTCCTGTGATAACTCAGTGACCTTCTCTGGATCCACTTCAATAGGTCCACATCTTTCTTGTGCTGAGGACTCCAAGGCTGAATGGGACATTCCAGGTGGTATCCCGCAAGAGCAGAGTAGAGGGGAAGAATCACCTCCCCCCACCTCTGTACCCAGTGATGGGGACTGGGAAGTACAGCTTCAGTTCTCAGTTCACAAAAGCTGTGATGCCCCTTGCTGTGCAGGTGGTCATAATCCACTGGGGAGGATGCCTGGCTTCTGGGGCGAGAGCAGCTGTGGGCATCCAAGGATCTTTCTCCTTTCACGCTATGGAATAACCAGCCATTATATGCTGCTGTGTCTATCCTGACTACTGCAGTGCTTTTCAAAAGAATGGATTATAAAATGCCATCTTCTTGAGCTCTGCCAAACACATTTTGATATGCTGAACATGAAGACAGTCAAGTTTAACACCAATCCTCTACAAAATTACTAATAAAAAGATAAAATATAATAACAATTCATATCAATTACACAAAAACATAAGCTCTTCTTGTTATCCTGGTGATGATTTTTCATTATCAGTTACTTACATGAATTTCAAGTTCAGACAGTTAAACTTTAAAGCAAAAATTAATTAACTAGCAATATGGGGTTACAGCATGTTAACTGGATTCTTAGTTAAGTTTACTTGCATTTTCTTCCCTAAAAAAAACCCCCAACAAACATAAAATGATTACACATTACCTCTTTCACATCAAAAGTTTCCAAACTGCCTTGGTGATAGGATGTAATGGGTAAGCTTTTAACTTACTGCTCACCTGAGATAGAAGGACCCTTGTAAAGTCCCTCTCATAGACAAGCCATTCTCCCTATGAACCCAGGAAGGAGGCCTACCACATTTTAGTCTTGAAGGCAAAGAAAAATCTTTGGAAGGGCAACACAGTAGTTTTTCCCTTTGTATATCGAATCCACCAATTTGAATGAACATAATGGAAAATAGTTAAAGGAATGTTACTCCAAGCAAAAATGTGTATGAAATGTCAAGACAGTGGGTGTGCTATGTGATTAGATGTGGAGAGAATCAGATGGTTTCAAAACTGTTTTGTGCAACTTGAACATCCAATTTTCAAGCTATCATTCAGGAGCTGATACATCTCTACAGAAGATATATCTGTATAGCATCATATGTGACAGAAGTTGTCAATTGCACCAGTGCAGTGTCATGTTCTGAGTAGATTTGGTTTGTAGACTACTTTATAGTGTGCTAAGCTGAATTGCATTGTGTGTGCATCGTTGCTGTGTGCAAGTTTTCTCTTATAGAAAGAGATCTGATAAACCAGCATTGTACAGAGCACTCTAAAATGAGTAAGGTCTATGGGTATGTAGAGAGAAGTATTGCATAATTTGTGGACTTCATCCCCATCGTTAAATATTGCCATTGGTGTCCATGTAATCCTGCAAGGTGAGCTGATGCCTGCAGTGTTAATAAGGTGCTTGCATAATTGTTGTTTCTTAGGATTAGGCTTTTCAAGTATTGCGTTTTCCTAAAAGACTTTTGTATAATGTAATGTATACATTTCCCAGGTGGGTTGTACAGACTAGCTTAAGCATGAATAAAGACATGCATTTCCTATGTCTTCATTATGTTTTATAAGGCAGTATTATATATGAACAGGATTTGTAGGGCAAAAAAAGCGGAGGCAGGAAATCTGTATTCATGAGCTCGTTTTTTCAGGCATGGCCAAACCAAGTGATGCATTTGTTTTCAGTGACTATAAACTATCATGAAGTGTTATCACTTGCCTGTCTAGTTGCTGTAGGTAAGGCCAGCTTTCCCAGGAGACTTCTGTAGCAGCATTTTATTTCAGATCATGTACTTTTTGCACATCAAAATATTTCAAAAAATCCTGAATCAATGGAATGAACTATAATGGATCATCTCTCCTTTCATGTGGCCACTGCATTTTTGGATCCACTTCCAGTAATCATGAGACTGAATTATTGTGTGTGAATCAACTCATCACTCCAGTGACTGACAGGCAGCTGTGTTTTCCCCTCTAAACCACCCCACTGGCAGGGAGCACTTCTGAAACGAATCAACTAATTCTTCAAATATCTGTAGAGGTAGCAGTAAAACTCCAAGCAAAATGCCAAACGTGTGCAATTGTTTCCCAAGTAGAAGTGAAGTACTGTATCTGATTGTTTGCTTCTTCACCTCTCGAGAAAAGTTTGCATGTGCAAAAACCTTGTGTGTTTCTTGCAGTTTTAGGATATTGACCTAAGAAAAGGGTTTTTTTTCTCTTTTCTATTTTATCATAACCTTGGTTTTCAGCTCTGTAATTTATTGCTTAGCCTTTTATTTTTAAATAAATTTAATTTATTTTTTCAAGGTTATACTTATACATATAAAATTATATTTTCAAGGTGACAATGAAAGGTGTACTGGGTACCTTTACCTCAGAGAGCAGGGAGGTACCTGGGGCAGTCTTGAAGTTCTTGACAGCTAACTTGCTGCACCTGAAAAGCTGCAATGTCTTGTCTCTCAGAGCCTCAAGAGTTGGTAACACCATCATACATTAAACTGATGGGAGGAAGTGTATTTTGGCAAGCATTCATGACAGCCATCTGCAAGACAAAGGCTCTGTAAAGATACATAAGGCTCCAGGCAAAGTCCTGGCTGCACTTAATGGCAACTTTGCTATAAATTTTACTGATAAATAATCATACTATTCATAAAGTAACGCTACATAACAAAAGGCATAACACTGCCACTTTGTGTGTTGGTTTATTTGTCTTTTGGACTTGCATTAGACAACAGAAAGCATATAAACACAACTGAAAGGATGGCAAACTGTTTCCTTCCAAGCTTTAGTGACTGTGGATGGACATTCTTGTATTAAAAAAGGTCTTTAGGGCTGATGTGGAGGGGAAAGATAAGAATAAAAAGAGAGAGAAAGAGAAGAATAAAAGAGATGAGACATCCTTTCACACATCAGCTAGTGAGCACTTCACTGGGTAGGGGGAGACCATTCAGGGCTGCTAGTATGTTTTCAACTGCTTCCTCTGTTATCATGTACCTGGCCTTGTCTGTTTTACTGCCGAGGTGAGGTGTTATAATGATGTTCTTTAATTTTAACAATGGATGATCTCTGGAAGAAAAGGAAAAAGTTAACTACTGTTGTACATCTAAATAAAGAGGAGTCTTACTTTAGCTTTTGGCCTGTATTTAAAGTTAATTTGCTACAACTTTACAAGTCCCACTTAGACTGATAACCTATATTGAAGTAATTTTGGACTGTATTAGGACATGCAGACTTCATAGCTGCTCTTTTCTCCAGAAACACACCTGCCATGAGGCAGCAATTTGAACCATGTCAGAAGAGAGGATTAAGCCCTCCTGACACATTCATGCTACACAATAGTCCGAGCTGTAGTTATTTGCACACGGGCACAAGAAGACTAAACTCCCCCCAACCCAAAATGCAGCCAGCACAGTTCACTCCAAAAGGCACCATCCTGGTAGAGCGGTCTTTTTACAGAAGCTAAGCAGCCTCTGGGCCAAAGAGGTTTGCAGTACTTCAGCCCTGTATTGCGGAAAGAAGCCTGTGGGGAAGGACACCTCGGGGCTATGCAGCAGGTCTTCGGCCTCAAGCAGCTTCCACCCGTTAAAATTGTCAAGGTGCACTTTCTAATAAAGCAATTTGCAAGTGAAGCACTGCTGCAGCTTCATTGGGTAATTCTAAGCACTGGGTTTAATGCTTTCCCTGGCCCCTGCTGTTTCCTGGCTCCCAGGCTTCCCTTTGGTCTGTTATCAGCCCCAACATCTGGGCTGCATCCCATTCGTATTCATGGCACTTTTATCCAAACTCATGCCAGGGGCAGGGGGGTTGCCTCAGCTAGCTTCCTGCCTGCTGCAGGGATGCCTCCGGCCTCAGCAGGGCTCACCCATCCTTCCCGAGAAATAAGCAGAGATGCCAACCTGGGCAGTGGTTCTGGGGAGGTGACATCCAAAGCCGCGGCCCCGATAACACCAGTCTGCAGAGCTGCCACCAGCGCCTCTTGGTCAACTACTGCCCCTGGCGTGGAATAAGAGTGTCTCTGAGTGCACCTTGCAGGTAAAGAGCAGAGAGTGCAGAGACAAGGGAAGGGGAGAGGGAGGAATTTCTGCCATGCCTGATCATCCTTGGCATGTGCACCAGCTGAGCTGGATGCAGCACGGTGCTGCGTGGAACACAGCAGGAGCTCGACCACACTGTGAGGCCATGGATCTGGATGGTACCTCAGCTGATGTTAATGAGGGTAGCTGTGGGTTTCATCAGCTCCAGCTCTCTTTTCCCGATCAGCTTGTGTGTCTGAGGTGTCAGGCTCACCACCACCATCACAAAATCTGCCTGCTGGAGCAAGGTGTCTATCTTTTTGCAGTAAATGGCACTGACAGCTTGCTCCTCTTGCGCTTTCCTAGTGAGGAAAAAACCATTTCAGTCATGGAAGCATTTTCTTCAATGATGTCACCAGTATACAAAATAAAGGATCTGATTATCACATCCATGTAGCAAACAGGTGGCAAACAAAGGTGAATTTACCCTCAGCTGGGTGTTTGGATCCTCCTGGAAGGCTTCAAGCCCTACAACATGGGATCGATTGCATGCCTGCCTCTCAGCCACTCCAGTGCAGGGTCCCACAGGCTTCTTATGAAGTCTGCAAGTGAACTAAGGCTGAGCACTGAAGCACATGGCAGCACACAGTCCATTCTCCAGGATCCCCTGTGCACCTCAAAAGGATGAAGTCACTGCTCAAACCAGAGGAACGATATTCACCAGAACTCACCCATGCAAGCTCTGGGCATGGCAGTGGTCCTCATCCTGTTGGCACTCCCAGTAAGCCTATAATTTTTTTATGAGTGAAATCAGCAAGGCAGCTCTTTGCCAGGCTCCTGGCTGTCCCAGGACTTTCACAGAATGAAGCGTTCAGCAGCAAAAGTTACCAGACTAGAGAGATTTTTAGTTTTAACTTTTCACAGCACAAAAGAATACTTGCAATTTCTCATGCTCTTTGTAAATTTAGCTGCCTGAACTTTGGGAAATAAAGAAGCAATGACGGGGATCATGTGTACAATCTTCTGCTTCTGATTGCAAGAGAAGAGCTTTAAGTTATCTCCTCCCTAATCTAGAAATAAAGAGGTCACACTAAGGAAATAACTTCAATGTAACTTTGACCCATGTGTCCCCTAACAAATGCACTTCACTGTTTTTTTTCAGGTCAACGACCAGAGAGTAAGTGGGAAAAGAACAGATTGGAACTGCAGCCAGTTTTGCAGCATGCAGAGTGCATCTTGAGTCAACACACAAGTTGGAAGTGTAAATGTACTTTAAAATAAGTAGGTTTTAAAATTTCTGTTGCACTGTGCATTGATCATTCATCATAGCACTCCTACATAAATATTACTTTAAAAACTGAAAAATATTAAACAGAGAGAGTTAATGATGATTAAAAAAAGAGTAAAGATATTAGTTCCTTTTTAATCTTTTCTTTGTGGTTTGCAAAGAAATTCTGAAAGATCTTAAGGAGCACATTTTTTTACATGTGAGTTTGCTCAGCCGTTTTTCTGAAGAAACAGGAATGCCAAGCAGGCTAAAAATTTCTGGCCTCATTCACCCTTGTGATTTGCCTAGGAGTAGCTAAAGCAGTGACCCTCCCTCCTTCTGCAGTCTGCTTATGGAGAAAAGCCCTGAAAGCCACATCCTAACCACTGCAGCTTCTCCCTTCAGTCACAGAGGAGTAAAGTCCTCTCAGGGGTGGTCATAGTTCATAGCAGTAAATATTTGTTCTGCTCATTATCTGCACCTTGCCTGATTGCAAAGGGCTCAAGTTGTACATGGGGGTCTTGCTCACTTTAAATTGAAGAGCCTCTGTGCTGAATGTCTGACAAGGTTCAGATACCCAGATACACAAGCTAGGACGGACTAGAAATAAAGGGTGAAATCTGGTTAAATACTTGCTAAAATTCCTACTGGCTTGAGAAGAAACAAGGTTTTCTCAAGAACACCTCTCAATCATATTGTGCCAAATATATGTTTCCTAGTTTCCAGCCACTGTTTCAACAATATCCCTCCTGAGCTTCAAAATATGTGGAAAAAATGAACAACAGAGTTATGTTGTCACTATAGTATGATATGATAAGAATAAAAAAAGTATAAGCTTGATTTCCATTTTTCTGCAGGAAACCTTGAAATTTCTAATATAAAACCTAAATTAAGTTTCCAAGTGTTTAATCACTGAGTAGCTCTTTACAGGACTGATTTAAGGCAACCATTCTTTTTTCTTGTTTTGTTTTAATCTTGGCCCTATTCCCTCATTTTTTGCTATATTTCTGACATAATTCCTTGAAAAGAAAATACTGACTATCTGTAAGAGTTTCTGCTGCAGTTAGGGTCAAGACATATCTTTACCTCCGTGTCCTGTTGTGGTACAAAATGTTCATTTCAAATGCTTTGGCTCTCAGAGCAATCTTATATCCAATGCTGCCCATGCCAATGATCCCCAAAGTAGCTCCAGCAATTTTAACTCCCAGAATATCAGCTTCACAGTACTCCATACTTGGAGAAATTGAAATGTTATGGGCTGCAAGAAAAACACATAAATACGAGAAATGAACGGGGTCCAACACGGAGGAACAATGCAAAAGAGTCTGGACTTGTTGTGCTACTGTAGCAGACTTCTAATGGTTACAAGCACATGATTTTGTAATATCCAAGGTAACTCCCTAATGTATCATCTTTCCCTGCTACATGTATATATGATATTCCAATTTATTCTCACCATACTACAAAAAACCTTTTGATGTAATTTCTCCAAATTTTTTTTTACTGCTTTAGACTCATGAAAATATTGCCCTGTTCCTCGTCAACAATCTAAATAATTATTGCCAATAACAATGCAGAGTTTGAAAATGTCACATGGAGAACAACACCAGATACTGGGTCTCCTCTTCACATCTGCCACTCTCCTTGGAAAGAAAAGTGTGACTCCTTTAAAATCACAACTTGGTAGTTTCTCTAAGAAAAGTCAAATTAATGGCAGGTAACTCTTGTATGATTTTTAGAAGCCACAAAAGAATTGAGATGTTACCTTCCACTAGTCTTCTAGCAGATGCTAGCAGCAAAGCCATCCCAGTATCTGCTGTGCTGCTGGAAACAGCATGTGGAGCATTAGCCATCTTCACACCAAAGCTAGCTACAAGCTTCAGATCCAGGTGATCCATCCCCACTCCCGAATTTGCAATCACTTTCAAGTTTGGCAGACTCTGGAGGAGCTCTTTGTCGATGACTGGTTTGTGCCACCACAAATAGATTGCTTGGACCTTTTTACCTACATCCTTTTTGTTTTCAAGAAATTCCTTCATGGTGATGAGGTGGAAATGTTTCTTCAGGAATGGCACATGGCTATGCAGTATCCCACGTATGCCACCAATTTCATTTACCAAAAGCCAAGGTAGTTTTCCTCCTTCCATGATCTACACAAAGAAGAAAGACACAAAGTGTCAGAAGAAAGACATATTATTATTTCCAGACATTTCAATAATCACTGCCATATCCTGTTTCATGACATTTATGACAAGAGATCCTATAAACCACATAGGAAGGTAAGAAAACCAAGAGAAGCAAGCAGCTCTCTTAAATACATTACGAATTATACTCATGCACACAGGTGTCCACACACACACAGAGGTATTCACATAATCAGTCTGAACAAGTTCAGTCCTTCGTGATCTCTAAGATTTCATATTACTGCTACCATGCTCAAAACACAACACTTACTTCTCATTAATTACTTAGTTTCAGACCCTCAATAGTCTTCAGTAAATAGTGCAATAAATATCCTTTGCTACCCTGAAATCAAAAATTACCCTGTCTAAGTAGTTCAGAAAAATGTTGGACCAAATCTACTTCATGAAAATAAATTGCATAGCTTCATCATGAACTTTGAGTTACCAGGTTAATTTTTAAATGCTTTGTTGCAGAGATTTTTGCAGCCTCCTGTCCTGAAGAGACCCCAGTGACTGCAGAGCCTTTTCCTGAGCCTATCCTAAGTTAACAAAATAACAAAACAGTAGATGCTTAGGCAAGTGTTTTCCAAGAAGCATATATGCACTCTAAATTATTTGGTTTGCGTTTTTTTTCCAGAATCCCTGACCATCTGGTCCTGAGAGGGTCTGAGAATTGACAGTTATTTTAGGGGTTTTTGACAGACTATTTCTAGCTACCTTTGATTTTCTATAGCACTTTTGGGAAGAGCTGTGGGGAGAGTGTTCAAGGGCTGAAGGTCTCGGAATAGCAATCCTGTAGCAATTCTGTTGCCTTGCTAGCATTATTTCACTATTTCCAACTGAATGCCTAATTCTTGGCCTGTCTATACTTCCTGCACTAGAACTTCATTTTACTATCCCTTCATAGTGACCATATTGTAAAATAATGGAAAGACTTCCTGACTTTATGGAGGTGACAATCACTTCACTGAATTTTCTGAATTTGTTGATTGCTAATAGGAAAGAGAATATAAGAAAAAGCTTGGCCCTGGGCTGTAAGTCAGGACTGATCACTAATTTTTCTTTAGGTTATGCCCTCATCCATGTGATTTCAATGGTAATTCTACCATTCTTTCATGGCTAGTCAAGATAAAAGCATCATTTTTGTCTGCATGTGGGAACTAAATCTCTTGGGATTTACGTAGGTTTTCAAATTATCCCCTCATGAATAATAAAGACACTTTTTCAACGATTGGCTTTGCTTTTACATGTAGATGAAGCAGGGCTCTTCTTACATTAGAAAACCTTAGGTCTATGATCACTTCAAAGAAAGTTTCTTCAGTGTTTTCATATAAAAATAGAATATTGGAATATTGGCTGAGAAGTGTTTTAGGATACAGTCAAATTTCTGCAGGGAATCAATGCTCATTCATTTTCAACAGATTTGAGATTGTTACACACACTGCCGGGTGCACTTGCTTATCATTATGTAGCAGCAAGAACTGGGAACAGAAGATGGGTATTCATCGAAAAAGACTGAAGATATCAAAATGTGTAACTGCTCAGTTAAAATCTTCAAACCAATCTCTTTAATTAATTTCACTTTATTTTTCGGAATGGGAGGTAACAGAACAGATCAAGTCCAGTGAGGTGACAGTTTTGCAGCATCATGATGAGCAGTGCAGGAACAAGTTGCTTTTCTTTTAGCTTAAAAGTGGTAAGAAATAGTGCCTTCCCGTACACAGGAGATGTAGTGGCATCATCTGGCACTCATCATTTGGGAAACACTTCACTTGGAATGGGTTGGCCATTGAGAACAGCCAGCATGTTTGCTATTGCTTCTTCTGCCATCATACGGATGGCTTGGACTGTTGCAGTTCCAATGTGAGGGGTTATGATGACGTTATTCAAGTTTAATAAAGGATGATCTCTGGAAGAAACAGAAAGAACACAATGTATTACACAGGGAACTTAACTCTGCTGCTATCCCATGCTAGTTGTGAAGAACTGAACCTCAGGAAATAGCAATGGCACATTGCGACCAAAGCACAAAGCTGTGGGATGCTTGCTTACACATTTCTTCTTCCTCTCACTTCTGGCCTGGCCCATGAGTGAGGCTGGCAACAAACCGACAGCTTTGGGAAAGGGGAATAACTTGTCGTTTACTTATGATTGTGCAAGACAGGCTGAGGTACACGATTAGTCTCCCCGTGGAGATCAAGATTATGAGCACACTTTGAACACAGTTTAAAACATTTCAGATTAACAGAATGGGGGGAAACAAGTTTCTTTACCTTGGCAGAGGCTCAGGGTATGTCACATCCAGAGCTGCAGCCCTAATAACCTTATTCTGGAGAGCTTCTACCAATGCATCTTGATCAATAACTGCACCTGCATTGAAATGAGATCTTGCTGTTCTGATGAGTTAATGAACATGTTTTTACCGAGGAGGGAGGGAAGGTCTCCAGGGTCAAGTGAAAAAATTAGAGGATCTTCATCTTGTTAGAAAGTAGAATGCCTTTCTAATAATCATTAACCAAACAAACCAAAGATTTTATTTATTAATCTTTAATTATAGGATGATTATGGTCCACTGCATAAGGCTTTTCCTGGGGTGAGACCAGTTTCAGTCTTTTCCTTATTTTGAGACTTCCTTTATTATTATTATAGACAAATCATTTAATCTCTGCAGACTTGCCACTCTTTCATCTCTGCTTTGTTCACTGAAATAATAATCTCTCTCATATGCTTGTTCAGTGCCAACAGATCTATCATCCCACGTGAGGCTTCCTTTCTACATTGCTGTTCCAAATGTTACTTAATGCTTTCCCTTGCACCCCGTTATCCCTCGCTAATGATAAACTTTTCAGTGATTTTCACTAAAAACCACTCTCTCTAACATAAGGCTAAAGAGAACCAACCATCTGCTGAGCATCTCTAATTTCCATAGGACCTTTGAAGACATAGCATATGATCTGTATAAGTCACCCATTTGTAGACTGCCAGCTACTTCATGACTCAAACAACAGAGGGATATCACAGACTGAGGTTGGAGAGGGGAACGTCAACACAATCAGACAAAACACACCCTCAAGTGTGGAGCCACAAACAGTGATTTCAGATCCTCCTACCTCGGCTGATGTTTATAAGAGTAGCTGTGGGTTTCATCAGCCCCAGCTCCTTCTTCCCAATCAGTTTGTGAGTCTCAGGAGTCAGGTTCACAACCAACATAACAAAGTCAGATTGCCGCAGCAAGTCTTCCATCTTCGCACAGTAGTGAGCACCAACAGCCTCTTCCTCCTCCTTTCTCCTGAAGGAAAAATGCACACACACCCAAGCTGACACAATTATTTCTAACTGAGTTTAACAATCAATCAGCCCTAGAAGAGCTCTAGAACAGCACAGAAAGGGAGAGGTTTGAGGCCAGTGTAAAGGAAAAGTCATTGGCAGGCGCAGATGGTGGAATGGATGCAGAAAGGATGTGGGCTAGAGGGAGCAAGAGGCTAAAGGAGTAGTGGGACACCGGAGGAGTGATGTATGTGTGAAAGCAAAGCACACAGACAATATCAGGTTAGGAGGCTGGGGATGCAGCCAGACCCCATTCTTCTCTCCTGTGTCCATGCCAATTCCTGTGGAGTCTTTCCTTCCCTGACATGCCAGTTAGGATTTGTGGTCGAAAAGAAATGAAGTGTGAAAGAAAGGGAACTACAAATCCATGAGAAATTAAGACCTTTGTCATTGGTGCCAGTGTGATGAGTGATCTGGCTAGACTGAGGAGACTGGCTGGGAGGAACAGCGATGCTGCCAGAAGCCTGAAGAGGAGTCTGACAGGACAGGGGACACCACGAGGCCACAAGACCTCGTTTGCTTGGACAACATCTCTAGAATGCTTACACGGCCCTTGTCTCAAACTGCTAGTGGCTAACCAGGACAGGGCAAGGGCAGGAGGTGAGGGGGAACTGCTTCCTGAGGGGAGCAGGAGGGAGCCAAAATAAGGAAGTGGTGGCACACTGGTGCTTGTCACACTGCTTACAACTGCCACAAGTGCATGGCGAGGCTGGGGACAGAGCAGAGCTGTGGCTTCTGTCACTGCCCCCTGGACAATCAAACGCAGAAACCAGATGTCTTTACCTCCGGTTTCTGTTATGGTACAGGATCCTCATGTTGAAGGCTCTGGCTCTCTGAGCCACTTTGTATCCAATGCTGCCCATCCCAATGATCCCAAGCGTCGCTCTGGTTACTTCCACTCCCAGCCAGTCAACAGCAAAATACTTCGTGTCTGGAGACACCGCAATCTGGCAGCCTGCGGGTAAGTACATGCTGAATGGGTACAAATCAGCCATAAACGTAGGCTTGGGGAAAAGAAACAGTTTATCACCGCCACAGCAGGGGGGCTCTGGAGCACCCCTTAGAAAACACCTTTGTTGATTTTGACCAGTTTATAGAAGGGCCTGGATGGTGCCAATTCCTGCACCGAGGCCTGAAGCCAGTAACACAGGGGGGTCCTGGCTGGGTACTGCACTGGGAGGACTGACTCCTTGGGGAATTAGCTCTTCCACAGCTGGTGTGTTTTCTTGGAAGTTCAAAAATAGCTTCTTTGACACCATCCTGCAAGCACTGACTTCACTTTTCTTAGTTGGGGTAAATCTCACCATTTCTCTCCTGGAACACAACCCCAAGCAGCCTCACTGCTTGAGTAGGGGTGAAGGTTTCAAATTCCAGCTCAGCCAGGGGTCTCTGTGAGCTTCTATACGAAGAACTTGACGTTCAACAAAATACAATACTAAGAAAACATCATGGGGAATGAGATGTTACTTCATGGTCAGGGGTGGAGCAGCAGTGACAAGACCATGAGTCCCTGAAGACAGAGGCAGCTTCTTGTGATAGTCTCTACTGACACCTTCTTTCCCCAGAAAGGCATTGCGTAGCAAGGATGTGGGGGAAGAACCTGCTCTTAGGGACACAAACTAATGCTGGTGGTACAGTTTGAAATAGCTTTGTCAAAAAGGATTATCATCTATTTCAAAAATAGTGCTGATGCTCTTCAGGAAATACAACCCATCGGTTTAGACAAACTCATCAAAGAGGGAAAAATAAGAATTTATACTAACTACTGCTCTGGAGTTGGAGATGTGGCCACTACTACTTTGTATCTTCCTGTAGCTTCTAATGCTTCTTTCAAGGGGAAATGCACAGTGGTGACATTCAGTTTGGAGGCACTTTGTATTCAGTTTTTACAGCTATAAACAACCCACCCAGTGAACAGCCAGAGAAGAATTAAGCCCCAGGCATTATTCCAAACAGGATATCACAAGACTTTCAAGTGCATAAATTAGACAAAAGCCTTACTCTTGTCACTGTTGCCCTGAAAAGAAGTGGGACACAGGAAAAGTAGATGCCTCTGAAAGTTAAGGCCTCTGAAAATTTTTCCCTATAAAAGCATCCCAAATGTTGATTCAGATATATAATTCATCTCTCTATCACAGCAAAAATGAGATATGACAAAGAAGTAGCTAGGAAGAAGTAGTAGGACCAGGAAAATTTAAAACATTACCTTCGACTAGTCTTCTGGCAGAGGCCAGCATCAAGGCCATTCCTATGTCTGCTGTTGGGTCTGCCACAGCGTGTGGGGTGTTGGTCACTTTTACGCCAAAGCTTGAGATCATTTTCAAATCTAAGTGATCCACTCCAACCCCAGAGTTTCCAATTACCTTTAAATTAGGCAGGCTTTCTAGAAGCTCACGGTCAATAGTTGGCCTGCACTCAAACACGAAAATAGACTGGATTTTTTTGCTCATTTCTTCTTTGTTTCCAAGAAATTCCTTCATGGTGATAACGTGAAAGTGTTTATTCAAAAGTGCTGCAAGGTTTTCTAGCACGCCATGAGTTCCTCCTATATCCAGAATTAAAACACCCGGCAACTCTTCTTCTGCCATGACCTGTGACAGGGGAATAGAAGAAATACTCCTTTATTTAGGAGAACACCCTGAAAGGAGCAATGATGTTCCTTTAAAAGTTATCATTTAAATTCACATGTGTAAATCAGGAAACTGATGGAACTCAATAGTGCTTTTAATCCGCAGTCACGTGGTACTAGTGTGGTACGTCACACAACTTCCAAGTACTTTTGCCAAGTGCTGATTTAGACTGTAACACCAAGGAATATCCACACTCTTACATAAAAATACAGTCCCACAAGGTGTTCTTCTGAAAGAGTTTCATTTTAGTCCTGAATCAATATTGATTTCATATAAATCTAGTAGCTTTTCTGGTAGCTAATTCACCAATGCCTTTCTATAAGCAGTGCTATGAAACAGAGGCCGCTAGAAATTTACTCAAAGTTTCTTGCCTGTTGGTTATGGTTGGTGAAGCCACAGGCAATGTAGGGAGGCACTGAGGCCCAGATGGGTCTCACAAACACCTGTCAGGGATGGTTTAGGTCTAACAAATTTGCGCAGTGAAGGGCCACATTTGGACAGCTGTTAGACTGCTTGTCATCAGTGTTTTAAACATTCAGATCTGTACCTGAACTTACCTCATGCAAAATTTAGCACACCCATGCCTATATGAACCAGTGAGGAAGAGCACTAGAGGTGATACCACGGACAACACAGTCCTTCATGCTAGAACTTTCCTCTGCCCTGAGAGTTTCGAGCCCAGTCCTCTCTACAACACTCCTGCAAATGCATTGCACTCTGCAATATGATAGGGGCTCCACAGATAACCAAACACCCAACTTAACCACTTATTGGCAAAAAATGGTAGTCGAAGATTTGCTGCATATCTTAACAATAGTTGTGCCTAATTTCCTAAAATTCCTTTTGCTGTGCTCCACTGACTTGTGGTCTCCATCCCATTCTCTGTCCTAGACTTGTGTCCAGAAACCTGATGTTAAGCTAACTGAATCAGAACAATTTTCCACAGCAGTATGCTGATTTATTCTGGGCACACAGTGCTGGCCATAGGTGTCCTGCTGCTTCACTCCTCTCACAAAAGCCTTCTGTGAGTAACCTGAACTCAAATCCGTGACAAAAAGGTGCCAAAGTTTTTGTCAACCATATTTACCCTTGTCCTGAGCAAACTCAGACTTATCCCAACTGCTTCTATTAAATGCTTACAACCTCAACACCAGTGCTGCTGCTTTATCCTGGCCTTGATGTGCATTTCTGCCTCAGTTTCAGCTGGCTGCTGTACATGGGCTTGAAGGGGCCTCCACGCTAGGACACATCTGCAGTTCACCACATCTCTGATAATACTATCTGGTTCCCAATAGCAGCACACAAAGCAATGAGATGAATAGCGCAACCAAATTGCAAGGAAGACTGTGTTTTTATATATATCTATTTTTTGCCAGCTGAAGTTGTCAGCCCCATATGGTTGTGAAAACTGTGCAGATTTCCCCAGGTGGAGTCTACATTTCTTAAGAGTATCACGCAACATCACTAGGATAAACTAGATTTATGTTCCAGAATGAATGATGCATAGAATAAAAGAGGAGCTGATGTCATACTGTGAAGGTGTTGTCCAGCTTCAGTAGTGATCAGAACCTGATAATCCTGGATGACAGCTAAACCTTATGCTGTTCAGCAGGGAAAACTGGGCACCAGACATGACCAAGTGACTGGCAGATGTTAGTGAGGCAGCACTGTATTACTCCATTTGCTTTCATCACCACCTCCTCCCCCATTACAATACACCACCCATGATGGGCAGAGCCAGACTTGCTTTCATTTTGGAAGCACTTCCTACACTTTGCAAGCAGAAAGGTGACCCATGAGGAAGCCTCTAGCTATAAACAAACCAGCTGGCGCACTAGAAACAGGCCTGCGGCATGCGATGGACCTTTTCATGAGTGTGGGCATGCTGAGCCTGCCACCATTCCAGCCGTGTTTGATGCACACGTGACCTATTCATAATTTGCAGCACTGGTTCAAAAACTGGTGTTCTGCTCATCCCACGTACAATCTTAAAAAATCACACTGATAGGAGGAAACTAAAAACACTTAAAGGAACCTTGCAGAAGGAAGGGGGCTCTCCAGATACCAACCTTTGACTCAGCATTTATAGTTCGTCTTCCAGCACTACATGGGCGTGTCCTGTACCTCTGTTTGTAAATCACACTCCTGTGACAGCGATGTCCATAAGAAGCAGTAACTGGATGAATAAATTTGTAAGCCAAATCTGACTGGCCAGACATCAAGGGAATCAGTTTCAACAGACTGAATGCTTTGCTCCTGAACATAATTATTCAGTTGTCAGATGTCTTATCCAGTGTGCTAAATGTAACACCTGTCAAGGATATGAAAATTTTGGTTTTGGACTAGTATTATCTGCAGTATCACAAAGTTATTTGTGTTTTTTTTTAAGGTGTCTCTACCCCTTTTGTATTTACATAAGACTAGATGCTTCCATGTGGGTAAACAGTCATAATCATACGTAACTCATTGATATAAAGTAAGTGTACTAAGTTCTGGTACAGGCATTGCACAGAGAACTTCGAAAATATGACTTAGATTGAGACAATGGGGCAAATAAGAAGGACTACGTTTATGTATTAACTTCAGTGCTAATTGAAGCTGGCCTCATTTCATCTGTGGAGCTTGACTCACTCCCTACTCGCAGATTTGTTGGCTGGCACTGCTGTATCACTTTGGACTTATCCAAATTACAGCGAAATAAACCTACGTAATTTTTCCGAGCTCCGTTTTCAACTAAAGTTAACAGCCTGCGCTATCCAGGATAAATTCCTCCCGCTAACTTCTTCTAAAGAAGACCACTGATTACCTGAAGAACGACCAAAGCACTAACCAGGGCTGGCTTCTTTCTGACGACGTGCCCTTCACAGCTCGATCCTGCGGCAGCTGGAAGAGCCGGGAGCTCACAGCCCCTGCCCCGGGCACACCCGCTGCTGCCCTGCCTCGCTCGCTTAACCCTGCCCTGCCCGGGCACCGCCGGCTCCGCGGCTGGCGGCTTCCAGGGAAGCTCCGGCGCGGGCATCACCGCCCCCGCTGCCTCTGCTCTCCTCTCCGCTCTCCTCCCAAAACGTCCTAAAAAGGCGATAAAGCAAAACGAGGACTTGGATAGCTTTTGGAGAGCTCAGCAATTGTGGGGCAAAGTTATTAGCCACAAATTCACGTTGTTACCTACAGCCCAAACTGCAGCTTGTGTGGAATTTTTATAGTGGAAACTCTGCTTTTCTCCCTGCCTGCTGCAAGCTAACCATTTAAATGAGTGTCTACCGGGGAATTAAGGAAACCGACTGGTCTGGGATGGCCTATACCAATGGCCAACTCGATTCTGGAACCCAGTGCTGAAATGTGCTGGTTCCGCTGCTGACCACTTCCACTGGGAAGTTTGCCCAGTGTGCTCCCGCAGTGGCATTTTGGTCGCCAGAGGACGGGAGAGCTGATGGTACCCAAGAGCGAGTCTGGGAGTGGCTGGGCAGTGCATCTGCCACGGCGGGGGGGCGTCTGGGGTGGGCGCATGAAATTTGTCATTGCTGTGGCTGAATACAGCGACAAAACCCTTCCAAAGCCAGGACAGGCAATAGCACAGACCCACAGAGCGGTTGGGTTGGAAGGGACCTAAAAATCATCTAGAGCCAACCCCTCTGCCATGGGCAGGGACACCTTTCGCTATACCAGGCTGCTCAGAGCCCCGTCCAACCTTGGCCTTGAACTCTTCCAGGAATGGAGCATCTACAGCTTCTCTGGGCATATCTCTTTGATCAAATCCCATGGAGGTACAGGGAATGCATTGACATCATAGAGTGGTCAGAAGCAGACAGTCCGAGATCTGGGCTCTGATGACCTCTGTTTCATCCTCCCCGTGCCACCCGGCATCCCCGATCCCCACGGCACGGCTCCACATCCCACCTGCGAGGGGGGACGAGGGTGTCCCTGGCCAGCGGCACCACGGGCCCTCCCGCTGGGACGCACCCGCGTTTCCCGGGCGGCGGGGCCTCCTCCCGTCGGGAACCGGGGCTGTCCCGCCCTGCCCCGCGCCGCCCGCGCCGGAAGCGCGTGTGTCCCCGCGCGCGCCATTCCCGGGCCCTCCCTTCCGCTTCCCGCCCGTCCCGGCGCTGCCGCCGCCCCGTGTCTCNGAGGGCAGGCAGGGCGGGCTGTCAGCTCCAGGGGCATCCCTGTCGTCCCGCAGGCTCGCCAGCCGGCCGCCAGGATGTCGTACATGCTACCGCACTTGCACAATGGGTGGCAGGTGGACCAGGCCATCCTGTCGGAGGAGGACCGGGTCGTGGTCATCCGCTTCGGGCACGACTGGGACCCCACGTGCATGAAGATGGATGAGGTCCTGTACAGCATCGCCGAGAAGGTAAACAGGAGCTTTCCGCTCATTCTGCGCTCAGTGTTCCCTGTGGCTTGCTTGAAGCCTGGGGCGGATCATAACTGGGGTTCTGCACGGGTATCCTAGCTTTAGGAGGCAGCGGGAAAGCTGTGTGGTTTGCTTTCACGCGTGTCTCCTAAAGTCACTGACTGCCCTGATGTTTGCAGTGTTCTGGGGGCGAAAAGAGAATCGCAGCTGTTCAGAAATCGAGGTTGCTGCCTGTCAATAACCCGTCATTGAATGAGCATCGGCATTCAGGCAGGAACAGTGCTCGGTGGTAGGGCAGCTGCAGCTCCAGGTAACGCAGCACTCTCAGTTTACAATGGAAATGTGTAGTACCTTCAGGTTTCCATTTGAATAACGTGGAAAGTTTCATTTTGACTCTTGAAAATAGTGAGGTGCTAACAGTGTGCGGGATGATGTTGATTAACCTGTCATTGATATTATTCTGATTAATCTGTCAGTGATATTAATCTGTCACTGATGTCATCCGTGGAGACCAATAGCATTCCACTGATTTGCATGGACTGAATTAAATTTTAAGAGCCAGACTCTAAAGCTGTTTTCAGATGGAAATGGAATGATTACCAACAGCTGGTCACTTGCTTAAGAAAGATACATATGTAGGAAAAATTAGACTGCTAAAATACAATCAACTATAATTGACCTTTTCATATAGTTGCCAAAGGTTTTGCATAGCAATAGATGTCGAATATTGTCAGCTCTTTAACTGAACCACATGAAGAAAAGCAAAAAAGTCTGAATCAGAAATGGTAACTTGGGTAGGAAAAGGTGCCAGCTATCATAAAAATCAGAGAATGGTTTGGGTTGGAAGGGACCTTAAAGATCATCTCATTCCAACTCCCCTGCTCTGTCTTACACTAGAGCAGGTTGCTCAGGGCCCCATCCAGCCTGGCCTTGAACACTGCCAGGAATGGGGCAGCCACAGCTTCGCTGCCTTCATATAAAATTCTGTGCATGCTGCATAGCTTGACATGGAGTTGTTTTTGTGGTGTACTCCTTTGTCTTCTAAAGTTTTTTTAAAATTAAATTAGCTTGTGTCTTGGAAATCGCCACAGTGAAAGATCTCTACCCACAGCCAAGTGTTAAGACATATTAGAATGCAGTAAAGAGTTGTGACATATTTAAATTCAGTTGTTTTGTATTCGGCCTGGTGGGAGTGTTATGGTCAGGTACTGTTAGTATGGACTTGAGGCAGGATGCTTGGCAGTTTGGCAGACCTGCTGGCAGCTAAGGGTGACTGGGGGAAGAAAGAACAAAGTAACTTCTTATTTAAAAATCTCCCTCTGCAGAAATGGCAAATTAAAGGGGGAGATCCTACCTCATCCTCTTGCTTACAAGCCATGTTTGGATCTCTGCTGTTTTAAAGTGAGTAAAAGTTCCAATTGTACAGGTGTTTGTACTAGAGAATAATACAGAATGTTAATGTGCTGTAATTGCAGGCTACATCTGAAGACAGTGTGGCCATATTTTACATTTGTTACCCTGGTGCAATATTCTTTTAGACTGCAGCATGTTTTTGGGAGGTATGTTTTTGAGTTTCCTGTACTTAATGACAGGAAAACAGGTTTTTTTTCAGCTTGAATCCTTTTGGGGAAAAAGAGACTAGAATGCTGTGTGAAAGTTCAAAGTTGATTATTTTCACTGAAATGTACTCCACTTGCAGTTTACTGGTTTTTTTCCCCAGTGTTACATGAAAAAGAAGGAAGGTTTCACTGAATGTCCAAACAGATCATAATTGTAAGATGTTACATTTTTTTTGCTTTGTCAGGGTTGATTGAAACAAGAATTGAGTTTTGCAGGTTTCATCTTAAAGACCTTTTCTAAAAATACACTTCTTTCTTTTCGTTAAAGGAAACTCATAAAAACTATCCCCTGAAATACAGGGATTGGTTTGCTAAATTAATACAGCTTGTTTAAGAAATGATTTATCTATGACTGAATAGTGTAAATGAGATAACTGTTGTATTGGATGAGTGTGAATTAGGGAGAATTGTTCAAACGTTGTGCATTTATTTAACCATAATCAGAAGTGTGAATAGCTATGGCCTTTCCTCAAACATAAGTTGTGCCTCTGCATTTCTGCTAAGGTTACCTCAAAAGTGAGAGAGGAGAAGAAGGTGGGGCAGGGAAATATGTAGCTATAAAAAAAAAGCATGTTGGTATTTTAGCTACTGGTGTTTGTAATTAAAAGTTGAGCAAAGTTAATCCATTTACTGATGTCTGTAATTTTCAAAAGTATTAGCTGTAAGTGTTGCTCTTGGCAGCATAATGTTCTCTTTTGCCCTAGAAATTTATAACCTAAACTTACAACATAATTAGCAAGAAAAAAAATTTCAAATAAATATTGCCAGTACAGATTTTCGAGTTTGTACTTGCTCTGTTCAGTTCAGTAATGCAAGTCTGCCAGCCACCTTCAACTTGAGTGATTTGTTGCAAAAGCTAGTCTCAGTTCCTGTGTTTTTTTTTCCTGTGAATAAAGAACTGGCCTGTCCATAAAGAACTGTTCTGTTCTTCTAAACAGAAAAAAAACATTGTCTAGAAACTGGTTAGGAAGATAAAAACATGGAATCTTAGACCTTGTTTCAGATTTCTGTAGATATTTGGGCTGTTAGGTTTGCTTTTGAAAGGCAGCTGGAATCTTAACAACTAAAAAAAAAGAAGAGTATTACTTACTTCTGACAGAAATTTCAAGAAATATCCTGATTTTTGGCATTCATTTTAGTCATGAATCATATTTCTGTGTCAATCTCATGTAGGAATGCATTTATTTATTTTTAGAAGGATATTTTTAATAAAGAAAGTCGGGGGAAGAGCTTCACAGGACAAATGAGTCCTATGCCAGATGATTTTTCCTACATCTCTGTTTCCTCTGTTACTAGCAAAGTGTGTGATCTTGATGAAGATAGGATACAGAATCTTTATCTGATGTTATAAGTTCTAGAGATTCCTTTGCTTTATAGTCTTGAGCCATTCAGTGTAAAGATTTCATAGTAGTCCTCAGGCAGATACAGTTCTGAGAAGTATTAAAACAGCCTGTAACTGTGGCTAGGCAGTAGTGTATTTCTGGGTTTTCTACACGTGTGTTCAGTAATGTAGATTGATTGGACTGATTTATGGAGCTACCATCACTGGGGAGAAGGAGGAAAACAACCAGCAAAATTGAAGCCCAACCTGTGAAAGCAAGTAAAAAAATTTTGAATCCATGCTGCTGTTAAGTTTCCTACTCTACCCTCTCCCCACGAACAGCAGCTCCAATGGCCTCTTAAGGCAGAGAAAGTTTTGAATTGAAAGACAGATAAAGGAAGTCAGGAGTGTCAGAAATAGTTAATATCTGTCTCTGAGAATGCTTTTATCTTCAGTTGTTGCAAAAGTGAGTTTTTGTGCAAAAGGAGGTCTCACTAGAGTTTTGATTTTTTCTTCAGAAAGCAGTTGACTTATTGCAGCAGATTTACTGTGTTTAGTATATGTTAGGAGGTTAAGCATTTTCAGCATTTCAACTTGTATTACTATATGTTCAACTTCTAAAATACCACAAGGTTTTTTTCATATTGTCTTTACAGTAAAACTTTGGTTTATATTAACAAAATCCACATAGTCTCCCTTGTAACAACTGCAACTGCTTGTATTTAGTGGGGTTTGCTTGCTCTTCATTTTATTCTTGTTCTGAGGTCTCCATGCTGTATCCTCAGTTACAACTCACAAGTCAGAAAGAAAACTTGTTAGCAACCACTGCCTTGACAGGGTAGCAAAGCCTGTTTTGTACAGGAATGTTGGTTTTGAACTGGCAGCTCTGTCTGAGCAATGGATTCATGTCCCAGTGGGGAGAGGTCAGCCTTTGGTTTGTCTCCACAAACCATGCACATCCATAGCAGTCTGAAACCATAAATATTTCAATTGCTTTTGCTTAAATTGAAGCCTAAGCTAAAGCTTTGTGAATGAGAGCTGGCTGTGTATGAAGCCAGCTCATACTGCTGCCGTCTTGGCTCCAATATTGTGTCTGAGACAGGAACTGTTTCTTCAGGCTCTAAAACTGGTTAGTACTGTGCAAAAAGAGACATTTGAGTAATTCTGCAAGGCTTGTCTCATGTTGAAATAAAATGCCTCTTGGTGACAAGCTTTCCCAGCCTGGCACAGCCCCTTAACATTAAATAGGCCACTGCAGTTCTTCTGCATCACCCTCTCCATGTGTTTATCTAGTCCCTCCTTAGGCATGAATCCCAATCTCCCGCTGCTGTCCTTGGCAGCCAGTGTCCAAACTCAACGAAGCACACCCTCATTCAATGAGCTTGCACGCTAACTCATTTTGGAGTAGTGATCTTGCCAGATTAGAAATTAGGAAAGCAAGGGGTGGAGAATAGAGCCACTTTTAAATAAGTTTTGAAGTCAAAATTAAGTCCAGCTTTAAGGTCTGCTTTAGACTTTATATGAGCTTTTCAGCGGGTGACTGTCATCAGTTTCACTTCTAGAAAAGTAGGTTGGAGAGAAGGAAGATTTAATTAATGTCTTGGATGCTTGGATTATGGTGATGACTTGCACATGTGCTGTGCAAAGGTGATTTGAGTGATCCTGTCATTTTTAGTAAGATTTATATAACAACTGAAGGCTTGTATAGTCTGTTTCTCTTGTATGAAATTCTAGGCTGTTGATGATCACTGCTAGTGACAAGCATTTCTGGTTCTGCAACAGCTGAACTAAATAAAATGCATATAATGTCAAACTAACTTTCAAAGGTTTTTTTTTTGTTCCAGTACTATCTGGAGTACAGGGTTCTTGGAAGTAAAATTTTGGTTTAGGAGTGCTTTTGGAGTGGTATTCTGGTGCAACATCTAAATCTCCTTGGACTAATCTTTCACCGAACAAAACAGGTCCTAAGAATGTTTTATTAATGCTAGGTTTACCTTAAAATAATTTTCCAAGCTCCAAATTAAGTAATTATTCAAACACTGTGTGCTCTGTCAAAATTGCTGAACATGTAGAAATTTCCCCACATGGTGAAAGTGTGCTGCTGATGCTAAAAATGCCAGCAGGGTGGAAGAAGTAACGGTAGGATAAAATGAAAAGGGCTCTTCAGGTGTTCTGTTTCCTAAAAAAAAGGACCAAAACCCCCACAACTGTCTTTTGCCTGCCAGGGCTCACCAGGAAGTAAATTCAGTCACTTCTCAGCTAAATTGTGTTGACTCTGGAAATCCCATTAAGCTTCTTAGAAGTCTTTAATGTAAAATTGAAATGGGTGTGAAGGATCCCTTCAGAGGGTTTGATATTATGACTAACTTAGTTTACAAGGCTTTACTTCTTGCCTGATTTAGAACATGGCTTAAATAGGATGTTTTCATTAGAAAATTTACTGAATCTAGAACTATAACTGGCTCCATAAAAGCACAGTAAAAACTTTAAATGCTGTTTCACTCCAGAAGAGATTTTACTTTCTTTGCTAGTAATACTTACTTACATTCTTGAAGTGTGATTATTTTTTTATAATTTTGAAACTGTCTTGAAGCAGAAGCATAAAAATTTATTTACTCTGTGCTTCTGAGGGTTTATTCGTAAATAAATTTATCTCCATACTTTCTCAGTTCAAGTGCCTGCTAGGATGTCTACGTACAGGCTACACAATATATCATATTTTTCCTCATACAAACTAATCCTGCTCTGTGAACTAAAATAAAAAATTGTTCCATCAGTCAGATATTATACTCATCATAGCATTTCCAAACTTTTGATAGCAAAATTAACAGGTGGGCAGTACTGTCATGAACAGTGAGTTTGTCATAGATTTTAGACCACATGTGTTAACCTCAGGCTGGTAATTCTGGGCAGTCAAATGGGAGGGACCAAAATTGTGTCAACATATAACTAAGGATGGGGAGGCACAATTGTGCACTCATGGTGTAGTGCATGAGCATTTGATAGTATACCTTACAGTTAAAGGTTCGTGCAATTTGGGTGAGTTCTGACTTAGAACTTAATGTGTGAGACTGTGTTAATTTCTAGTGTGCATGTATGAGCTAAGTTTAGAAACCAAAACTTCCCCTAATTCCACTTAATGACAAGTATGCTGTATCTAGGAAACAAAAAATGTGGGATGGTTTTCTTGCAGGAATGAAGGCACTGACTGTGACACTACAGGGGAGGGATTCTTGTGCATCTAACTGAGTAACTCTGCAAAATGACAGCCAGTTTTACCAGAATTGTCTAGACAATAGCTTCTCATCAAGGTGTTATTTCTTTAGCAATTACACTTTTAAGTTTTAGTTTTGCACCTCTCAAAAAAAGCTACCAGTTTTTAAATTAAATTACAAGTTTCATTTTCATTTAATGAGTCTTGTTAGACAAATTGGATGCTATAGAGGGGGAAGAATGCTTGGAGGTAGGCACCAGGGGATTGTAGATCATTAATTTTCTGAAGTCTATAAGCAGCTGATGACAGAGGCAAAATGTGTCAGCTTAGCTTGCACAAAGCAGTTATTCTACTTGTTTGGAGCTGTGCGTGTCACTGTGAGTTCTCAGTTCTATATAAAGGGCATTTGTTCTCTGGATGTTGATTTAGCATAGTATCTTTCCAGTTGACACTGGATGTGAAATGAGCTTCTTGGCTATATTTAAAAATATTTTCCATGTTAACTGGTTGTTTTGGTTAAAAATAAAAGCAAGGCTGTTTATTGTGATTTTATGACTTAATAATTTGGAAAATAAATGTTACAGTAATTAAAGCTTATGTCTTTTAATCAGTAATATATATCGCTTTTGTATTTCCTGTTTTCTTCTGTTTAGGTTAAAAACTTTGCTGTTATTTATCTGGTGGACATCACTGAAGTACCAGACTTCAACAAGATGTACGAGTTGTACGATCCTTGCACAGTCATGTTTTTCTTCAGGTATGTGATGGTTCTAGAATGTAACTCATTTAAACTTTCTGTTTGTCAAACACAGTGTCTCAGCAGATCATTCCCAAATGCATAGTAGCCCACTGATGCCTGTGTTTTCATGGCTTTACAAAGAGTGAACTGATTGAACAGGAAAATGGCTTGTTTTCCAATTAGCCTGCTAACAGTGTTTGTTAATAGAGCGCAAATTAGTGATAGTGAAAACTGGGTTTATTACATATTCTCAGTTTTAAATCTCAAACTTCTTGTAGAGAATACTGTGGTAATACAGCAGTCAAGCTTGCCAAACTTGCTTTCAAGATAAATCAAAAGTAATAAGGTTTTTTTGGAGTTAAGGTTTCTACACAGATGAGATAAAATGTTCTACTGACAAGCATGTCTTTCTCTGGAGAAAGACAGTAGTGAGAAAGAAATACAAATGATAAGGAATATGCTGAAGGATAATTGCACTGAGTAGCCATTTTGGGGGCATGTTTGAAGTCCTTATTCTGGCTTTAAAAACTGGCAGTAAAATGTCAGCTTGAGTGAGAGGAGTGGATACTCTTCCTTTAATGCTTGTTTTGCAAGCCTCTCTATGGTGTAAGGGCTTCCTTTGATCCTACAAAGCATTTTGGGGGGGAAAGGAGGTTTCTTTCTGAATTATAAAACAGTATTAACTTGGGTTTTTTTGTTCTTTCTCCTTAAAGGAACAAGCACATCATGATTGATTTAGGTACAGGTAATAACAACAAGATCAACTGGGCAATGGAAGATAAGCAGGAGATGATTGACATTATAGAAACTGTTTATAGAGGAGCCCGCAAAGGTCGAGGTTTGGTGGTATCGCCAAAAGATTATTCCACTAAATACAGATATTGATGTTTTCTTTGGGCTGCCTTTTTTCCTAATCCTATGTCCACTTAAATTTATTTCTGTGTATGTGTGTACATATATGTATATTAAAAGAAAAAAACCCTACAAGTCCTTGAATTTTGAGCATAATTTGATTTATTTAAAAGGTTTGAATTCTGTTTGAAAAGTAGAAGACTCAAGGCCTGGAACTGTCTTGACTGCAGTAATACTGTAGCTGAATTTGGGTTTTTATTTTTTTAAAGACTTTCTCCTTTGTTGTCCTTTTGGTATTAGATATTTTTGTACACAGAAAGCCTGTTTGCAGAAAAAACATGTCAGCTGGTTTTGTTTGCTTTTATTACACAAATATCTGGGAAAACTATACTACAGCTTTTTTAGAAGAATAAAGTGGGTTCCACTTATTTACCTTAGTTTTTTTCAGCTAATTAAATTTGAGAATGAAAACAGGTGTAATTAGATGCAAATCTGTAATGCTGAAGATGAAGACTTCTTACTTTTGTCAGGATTTCCTTGTGTGTCATATTAGTCCCCTGTATCCACTAAAAATGTGAATAAAACAAGGTGCATTTATTAATGTTTAGCAAAACTCAGAGGAAACATTTCCCATGATTTTGCACATCACCACATCCCCATCAGCTTAATGGACTTGTGGTGCCAGACTCCTTTTCCATGGTGGTTGTGCACTCACACTTTGAAGCACTTGGTGAGTTCTGCAGTGCCAAAGCATAATGGCAGTTCTGGAGCTGGCTGCAGACAGCAGCTGAGGAAACCACAAGCTGTGCTGTCACTTGACCTCCAGTTTGTCTAATGGTAGACCAAAATACACATTGGGAGACTTGGGTTAGATTCCACTGTGGCATAGCTGTTGAAATTTCCATTTGCATTTCTGACAACTTTTATCGTAATGGAGTTGGTGTTCACCGTGTGGAGGTTTGTTTGTTTTTTAAACTGATACATGCATATTTACAGGATTAATTAAAACCAAGCCAGGCTAGCTCCTTTCTCCAGAAAGAAGAAATCCAGTTTGTTAAAAAACAAAGAATATACTTCTACTACCAAGTGTGTTTTAGAGGCTTTAGAAAGTGTGAAGAAAGTAAGACAAAGGGATCTCAATTTCTGCTGAAGTTAATCTGGTTTAGAGTGGTTATTAGTTTTGGAATCATTTATGTTGGAAGGGACCATCAGCCTCCCAGTCATAGCCAGTTCCACACGGTCAGGTTGCCCAGGATTGTGTCCAGTGTTGAGTATCTTAGTTGGACTAGATGATCTTCAAGGTGTCTTCCAACCTTGATGATTCCATATTCTCTAAGGATGGAGATTCCTCAGCCTTTCTGGAAGGCCTGTTCTGCTGTTTTGAGCATCTTCATAGTTGAAATGGGTGTTCCTTGCATCTAACTGGATTTTTCTGTGTTTCAGCTTGTCTTGAGGAACTGGTGTACACCACCTTCAACAAGTGTCTGTTCCCCATGCTCTGCTATGGGGTAGTGGTTGGCAGCAAGATGCCACGGTCCTTTCTTACAGCTGAACTAACAGATTTCTCTCAAACTCTTGTCCCTCTGTACTCCACTGTCTCTTGGTGGCTCTGTTTTACCTCCCTCACACCACTGTCTCTCTTGACATGGGCGGCCCCCAAATTGACAGAATATTGTGGGTGTGGTCTCCCAGCGGGGTGAATGGAGGGGAACGACTTGCTGGCCTAGCTTGTGCTAATGCTGACCAGTGAGTTGCTGCAGCCCTTGCTGCCCACGCACCCTCCTCACTCAGTCAGCCTTTCCACCAGACCCCTTTCCGGTAAAGCAGTGCCAGGCAGCCCCTCCCACCTGCCCAGCTTGGCATTTTGAACTTCATCAAGGTCCTGTTGGCCCATTTCTCCAGCCTGTCCTCCAGCATACCAACCTCTCCCCCCAGTCTGACAGTGCGTGCAAGTCTACACTGATTAAAGCATTAACTGGAATGATTTTTTGATATTAATGAAGGCTGTAATAGAAGCATTTCTCCCTCATTAGCTGAGGTATTCTGTTAACCTGGCAATGCTTCAGTTTCTCCATTTATGATAAAAGGTTCCCATTACATTTCCAACTAAATCTTTCCTGCAGAGTGCCAATGTTTTGGTGTACAACCACCTTAAAGTTAGTGCAGATGTCCTGTTTTCTGACTATCAATTTCTTCTGGACATGTTTGGTAACTAGAATTTCTCATCTATCTCCAGGTCTTTAAAATAAACTCCTTTCATCAAAACAGGTAACATTAAAGAACCAAAATTGTCACAATATAAATACCTGGGTGATGTTACCTGCACTGGTGTGCACAGCTTTGGGTGGGCTTGTGAAAAGAGCAACAACCGAGCAGTTGTAGTCTACAAAGACTGCCATTTTTTAAAGTACAGAATGGTTTATTCTAAGAACATTTAAGTTAAAAAGGCAACAAATCTCATTATTTTAATATTAAAATAAATACATTTTCATACATTGAAAAAGTTTGTGATTGAGTAAGTTCACTATTATAGGATATCGTTTTCTATCCAAAATAGTGGCTTTGCCTTCTCTGAAACTAACAGTTCCTTCTCAGCTCCAGGAAATACAGTTCCCCACTTAGATGGACAAACCCAGCTTTTTACTTTTTTTCCGGGGCAATAGTTTAAAAAAATTTTTCAAGATGCTGTCATAACATGGTGCAAGCATGTTTGTTTTCCCTTAACATTTTTTTGTCAGTGTGACACTTGATTGTAAAATCTCAGAGTCGGTGTGGTGCTGCTCTGCCTTTGATCTTCCTTGAACACATCCTCATTTCAGTGCTGCAAAGATACAGTGAAAAAGTAGGTTAGTGATTTATTCATGAACGTGATTCAGCATGGAGATAGGAAGATCTCTGTACAGTTAAATACATCTTTGTGGATTGTCTTTTTGTATTTCTCAAAATTATTGTGTAGCTTATGCAAAAGGCATCAGAATGAATAGACACCTAAATTACTACAGAATATTTACAGACATTCCTGTCTTTCACTGGGTAAGCAGTTTCAACAACAAGAATAATTGATATGTCTCAATTTGAATCAGGAAAGTGTGCAACAGGAAGACAACATCACTTGCATCCACAGAACATGGAAGCAGTGCTGCCTCATAAATACTAAGAACAAAGAGTCAGGCATCCATCAGGGAGGGCGCTGGCATTTGCAACAGGCTGATATAAAATACAGTACACAATCCTGAAATGTAGCATGATTTTATATTATAAAGTGGTTGACTATAATTTACTGCTGTGTTTGGGATGAGTGCACATGAGAGGTGTGCTGTGAGCCACACTGGGAAACTGCAGCAGGTTTAAAAGCAGATGTACATAAATTTATACCAGTGGGAGTCCTCAGCTACATTAGCATACCTGAGGGACAGGAATGGTGGGCAGGAGCACCTTAAGCCACACACGTTTCACTGTGAATGGACAGCCTCAGTTTACACACTTGGGGTGAGTTAGCACTACCCCCCTTGTATATGGCACTCAGCTGGAACACAGGCAGCAAGATAAGAGTTCTTCTTTTGTAAAAGTGGTCGAATTCTTTGGCTCTTGGCAAAAAAACCTCCAAGGTAATTTTAAATATGTTTTTTAAAAGTACACTTTCAAATTCAAGAAATTGCAGGTATAATAAATATGTAAACACCATTTTCATGCAAGTTGCCACACATCACTCGAAACTAAGTGGAAATACATAAAATACAGAAAAACTTAAGTAAATGTCTTTACTCTCAACTCTTCATTGCTGTTTTCTACCCCAGCTTCTGTCATCAGGTCAGCAACACGCTTCTCAAGGTCATTGATGCGCTCGCCCATTTCTTCCAGTAAAAAGTTAAAGATAACTTATTTGTAAATAAGAGTTATATAATTTTACAAGTTTTTTCTTCTGTAAGAAGAACAAGCAGCTTTCTTCCAGATGTGCCAGCTTTTTACTTGTTCACGTTTAATGCAAGATGAAGCGTTCACAAGGTGGTATTGTTGGAACACAATCCCACATTGCCTTGTGACAGATAAGCATTCAAATTCTTTGTATCAAAAGCCTTTGCAAATACCCGAGAGTGAACTGTGTAAGAGATTGTTTTCTTTCTGAGAAACTATTTTAGGTGATAACATACAGTTAACATACACAATCAGAATATGAGTGCTACTAAAACATTATTCAGGAAGCAGCTGCTTCCTGAAAGGTCAAGTTTCTGAAAAAAATTTAATAAATGCTTCAGAAAGCAGAGGTAGTTTCTGTTAAGTGCATGTAAGGAGAAAGCTCAGAGCCCCTTCAGGTCTGATTGTCTCCTTTTGAGGGCTCACCTTGTCACACTCAGGCCAACAGCTGCTTTTAAACCGTGGCTGGTTTGAGTTGCATTTTTGAAGATGGATGCTTTTTAAAATGCACCTTCAGAATCTTTACACATAATCCGATCCTTATTTTACTTGAAAGCCAGAATTGCTGCACAGAGGATACCTTGCTACTTGTAGTGAAACATTTTTAAGGATTTCCTTCTTAGAAAAAGGGATATATAAACAGGCTGGGGGGGGAAGTCAGGTGTCTACGCCATAGGCGTTTAGCCACGTCACTCATAATACGCTACTGCGATGTTTAAGAAAGAAGCCCATCCCGCTGTTAGAAGCGAACACCCCGCCCGCACCCATCAGCGCGCAGGGGGCCCCGGCCACGGGATCCGAAATCTCTGCGGCGGGGCGGGCACCCCACGTTCCAAGAGGATATTTCTCAGCGTCAACTTCTCCGTCAGAGCCTGAAAATTCTCCTGCAGCCGGCAGAGCAGATTTTCCGCCTGCAGGGGGGAAATAAGGACAGGGGAAGCAGAAGGCAGGGGCCCCGGCCGTACAGGAGCCCCGCAGCCAGGGCACCCAGCCCGGCCCCGCTCCCGCCCCGGCCCCGCTCACCAGCTGCGGCAGCTCCACGGCTCCCGGCGCGTCGGCGGCCGCCATCGGCCCCGGCTCCGGCTGCGGCCCCGACCCCGGCTGCNTCCGCGGGCGCGGCGGGGCGGGCAGCGAGCGCAGGGCCCCGCCCGCACCGGCAGGCGGGCGGGAGAGGCAGCGCAGCGCTCCGCAGGGAGCCGGGGCGTCCCTAGCTACCAATCCTTTATTTGCCGAAGAAATCGTCATTTCTCACGGCAGTAACTAAATAAGGATGTGGAGGTTTGATCTTCAGAGGTCTTATAATTATTTTTTTTAAGGTTTTCTTCCTTTTCCTCGTGTAATTAGTTTTGTGAGATGGAGTGATAAAAATACCGTGGGGGTTGAAGTTCCTTGCACTGCAGCGTCGAGCGAGACAATACCAAACGCACCAGCAAGAGTCACACGGTGCCTCTTGCAGCCGTACCAGCATCTAGGTCATCCCTGTCTTTTGGGCTGAACAGCGTAAAAAGCTCCCAGTGCAGCTTTTACAGAGGTGTCTACTTTTTGTAAAGATGATCTGGATGCTGGGACTGTTGCCTTATGTAAATGAAAAGGTTTTCAGTTTACTGTGTCTGTATGGTTAGGAGCATATCATTGTTGGGCAATAAATTACCTTAGTCAATTACTTTGCATAATTACATATGCTAGATTTGCCAAATATGTGTCTTCATCCACACGAAATCTCAGAGTTAGGAATGACTTCAGTTGCTGTAAGGCTGCCACTTAGAATCTTTCTTAAAAAACTTAATTGTTTTCCTTCTTGACCTTCCCCACCTCATTTGGGAGGGTGTGTTAATCTCTGAGGTGAAATTCTGGCATCAAAGCCAACCTCCGCATTGCTACCTGCTTCCCATAATTGTGGCTTCTCTGCACAGCCTTATCGTCTCACTCTTGCAGGTTGCCCTCATTGTAGAAAGAAAAAATCAAACAAGTTTTGCAAAGCTTGCGTGTTTTAGCAGTGTTACTGCTCTTTAAAGCTTCTAGATAAAACAATTTGAACAATATTATGCGTGTAGATAGGGTTTACTTTTGTACGTAGCCACTAGTTTCAAAGCTTTTTTGTTCTGTTGCATAAGTGGTAAGGAACAGTTGGTGTTTCTTACCTGTTTATTTGTCGATAATAAATCTTTCCTTTAGGGCTAGGTAGTAGGGCTGTACTGTTTTTGCATTTTTACTTCTGATAACAGCCATAGTCTTTCTGGTTTTCCTTCCTTCCAGAAGAGCTACAAAAGTTTCTCTCACGCAGCAGTATTTTCCCCCAGAGGCAGTTGAAGTGGTTCTCTCTGCTTGTGCCCAGTTATCTTGAACAAAGCCATAGAGTCCTGTTCGGAGTGAAGAGCTTGCCAGGATAAAGAACCAGCTGGAAATGCAGAGGAGCAAGCATTATACAGCCAACCAATTCGCAGGAAATCCACTACATCTTTGTAGTGCCACATTTTAGCAATGGGCAGGTTAGAGTTCAACTGAAAACAAGCATAACTTGATAAAGGCCTTCGGTAATTAGCTCCTCATTTTTGTGAGGTAGGTCAGTGTGGTCAGAACAAAAAAAATACAGTACCCAGCTAGTACAGCAATGAAGTACAGGCAATTAAAAGTGTGAAAGAGACTGAAGGAAACATTTCACCATGCATTTCCCCCTTCAAAGGTCTGGTTCTTTTACTTTGTGGGCTCGGCCGCTGATGTAAGTGGCCCCCTTAGTTCAGATCTGGAGCTGAATTAGGCCAATAGTGCACAGCTGGGTTTATGAAATAAAAATGGAAGTGTCTTTAAAGCTAAAAGTGGTCATGGAAAACTTCCAAAGTTCAGAAAGCCTAAGAATAGAAGAGACAAATGGCAAGACCAAACAGGGTTTGCTTAACAATGAATTTACTTATAATAGAACTAGCATGCTTGGTTTTGCTCTGCTGTCCTCTAGTCTCTCCCTTCTCAGAGGGCTTAGAAGTTCAGAGCTGAGCTGTGGCATACATTTGCAGGGTCTGAAATCTGGGGATGTGAGATGAGCCATATTGTAAAAGCAGAGTCCACGCTTGGCATGTGCCCATGGGCCAAGGGAAGCTGAGCAAAGACCCTTTTGTTTTCTTTCAAAAGCAGAGGGTTAGCTGAGAACCACTAAACCACCAGTGCTCATAAGAGTATGTACTGCAATAAGAATGCTTAATTTACTAAAAGGATAACAAGAAGTTCATTTTGGCAATAAGTACAAAAACAGGTCCTGAGGAGGTTTGAGAAAGGAGCAAAAGAGAAGATTTGACAACATAAATCATTTTTCCATGCCAAAATATGCTCTATGCTACTTTCTTTCAGTAAAAAGCTTAGACTTCAGACACTTTTAGTCTAAATCTGTCTTCTTGGTATGAAGAACATGAAGTAAAAATAAAAAATAGGGTGACCTCGAGGCTGAGGTGCCATCTGCTTCCATCCTATTTCAGTATTGCAGACCTGTGCTGTGAACTCCTCAGAGTATGCCCTGAAATGGTATCCAAAGCATGTTTCCCTTGCTCTTTCCTAGGGAAATGCCAGTCCCTCCACAGATGGAAGAAGTCTGGGTAGCAGGATAGGAAATAAAAGCATGTTTAAACATTTATAAGACCTAAGCTCCAAGTTCACTGCCATGCTGTAAAAGCCTGTGGTGTGGAGAGATAGAAAAACTGTTGTAGAAATGCACTACTCTTGCTGTTGGGATGTTACATAGAGTCCCTTTCCCTTCTCTTTGCTGACAAATAAGACTTTATATACCAGGGGTAAGGAATCCTCTGGTCACATACTCCAAGCATGTCTGGCTCAGGGTTGCTTTGGAATGGAGGTGAGGTCAGAGAGAGGACGTCTCAAAGAGAAGCCTAATATTACGTGTGTGGTAAGAAAGAAAACAGGAAATTTACTCCTGGAAGGAGACAAGGAGGCAAGTGTTCCTGGGCCAGCATGGCAGCTTGTTTGGCTGCAGATCAGAAGGCAGGATGCAAATGGCACTGCAAATTTTGTGGGTTTGCTTTTTTTCCTTCCTGGCAGAGGCATGGTCAATATTAAAAGTTTTCTCTGAAGAGAAAAGGGCTAGGTACAGGTTAGTGCTTGCACCACAATCATGGTGTTTTTGCTAACAAATTGTTGGGCTGGGTCTTTGAGTCATGCTGCGCTTGGTCCTTCCCTCTCAGTTAGCTTCTCTTATGTCACTTTGCAGTCGTGATTCAGAGGGACACAATGTGCAGAAACAAGTGTCTGGCTTTGCTAGGTCATCAGCTTTTATATGCAGCAATCCTAAATGCTGATGGTTCTTGCAGCAAACTTTAACATTTACCCGATCTCTTGACTCAGCATAATGCATTTCACTGAAAGCTTGTTCCACTGGAGTACTTCCTGGTGAAGGCATCACTTTTCCATCATATGGTAACATCAGTAGAAGTAACAAGTTGTTATTTGAAAGCATGGAAAGACGTGGTGAGTGAAATGCAAATGCCTCAGGCAGGGGAAAAGGCATTCGGGTCAGTGGTGTCTGACAGCTGGTGCTTCTTTGAAAGACAAAGTCATTTGAGGTGAATATTAAGCTTGGGTGTTTGCTTGTGGTTCAAATTTCAGGTTCTGTATCTTTGAAGAGAAAAGGGTAATTCCAGCCGTTGGGAAACCTGATCCCTCATGGAGGTGCTCTGCCTTTAATAAAAGTGTTCTGTTTTGGGACTGCTGCTCACAAATCCCCTTATTGTGAAATTTTTCAGTCAGCCCCTTTCTGCAAGTTTCTTCAGAAAGCAAACTGAGAAAGTTAAGGATAATCGTGATCAGAAGTTCAGTGTGTGCTGTGGGCATCCTGTCTTGCTAAGCAGCTGTAACAGAACACAGGGTGTAGTTTTTCCTGTAAGTGTTTTGCACCAGGGATAAATGCAGGAGTAGCAGAAAGGTGACAGCAGAGGCTGGTGTGGTGGGTGGTGGTGGCATCCTTTGGCTCTTTGAAGAGCCATGTAATTCTGTGAAATCACCCGCCTAGCTGCTGTTGACTGAATTATTATGTGATGATCCAGAAACCTCCAGCTATATTTCCCAGACATGGCTGGTAAGAGATGCTGCTTCCCATGCTTTTTTGTGCTCCAGCCTTGCTCTGTTGTCCTTGGGTAGTGAGGGAGAAGGAGTACTCACCACGCGGTTCCCCTCCTGAAAGGCTGCAGGAGGGAGCTGGAGGTGTTTGTCCCTGGTGGCAGACGGAGCAGGGTCTGTTTCTCTGGCCTGGTGGCCCGCTGCTGGCCCCTGGCTCTGCATCGGGGGGCTGTGTTCACACCAGCCCGTGGCCTTGCTCCTCACCCGTGCACAGAGCAGCTTTCTCGAAGAAAACGCAGTGTGTAACAGGCGAGGCTCTGCCGTGAGGGCAGGATGGGCAGCCCCGGCGGCACAAGGACAGGGAGCTGACCTCACATGTTCAGATCCCACAGCTTGGTGTGGCTCTCTTCCAGGGACCTCGTGGTCCAGAGTAGAATATGCATTTTGTGCACAGAGACTAAACACGACATATGCTGCGGTGTGTGATGGAAAGAATATTTTTCTAAAATATTTGATAAAGAGAGCCTGTGCTGAAGAGGTTGGAAGCTGGGCAAAGGAGGGAGTGGTTTACTGGAAAATGCCCATTTTGCATTTCCAGAAGGTGTAAAGAACTGTGGGTAAAGTTTCCTGTGACTTATGCTAATAAGTGACTAATCCTGTGACTTTTCTGCACTTATGCTAATACTTCCTTGCAGCTTCAGAGACAGTTTTTCCCAGAGAAGGCAACTGGAGTATTTTCCTGATACAGGCAGTTTAAATTCACTTTGAATTAGTGGAAAGCATTTAGTATGGTTGCATAAAACATGAATGGATTTGGGCAAACATGGGTAATAACACTGGGGAACATCGGGTGTAGGACACATGCTCTAACAGCAAGATGTGGGTCAGTGAGCGATGACAGCAATAAAAAAAGCCAAGAGTGTGGTAATCTGATTCTTTGGCGCTTTTTTGTTGGCAGAAAAAGCTTGCCCTTTCTTATCTGAAACTAAGATCTTTTGCAAATATGCTCTTAAGACTGAAACCTTGACTGGCAGTGGCCTGCCTGCTTCTTCTGTGAGGTATTTGTGGCAGAGGCGAGGTGCTCACAGTTATGACAGATATTTTATGCAGCGTGGGTGCTGTAGGAGGCCCTCCCATCTCTGCTCCATTTAGCGTTCCACATGGTGTTTGCCAGCAGAAGACATTTGGGTGCATATTCCAAGCATGCCTGGCAAAAGGCATCTGAAATTACAAGGACGTAGAGAGGCCAGAGGGTGCCAAGGGACACTGCCAGCATAGGTAGCACAAGTGTCAGCTGAGCAGAAGAGTGCTGGAGACTTGGCCTTCCACAACTGAGGAAGAGGTGCAGTGGCACAGGCCCCCAAGGCTGCTCCCACTTTTGGGGTTGGTCAGAGGGCCTCAGAGGACACACGAGGATGTTAATTTTCTCTCTGGGATAGATGCTGTATTAATCAAAAGCACCTGTAACTGCAGATCCTTGGGGCTTCAGAAAAATCAGTCTGCAGTGTTTGTGTCTGTCTCATCTAAAGTATCTTTGACTCAAGTATTACTCTTGCAATAAAGTTGGTCTTTGGGGGTTTCCCCCCCATTCTGCACTCTTTGCTTATGGTAAGGAGAGCATGGATTTAGTTTTGTTCTGCTCTTAAGTGTACCAGAGATGTTGAGCTTATCTAACAGAAACAAGCCAGGTGTGTGCTACAGCATGTAAATGCCACCAGAAGCACTTTGTCCTTGTCCTAGAACAAAGAAAAAACAGTTCACAGGGTGCTGTAACACTACTGACTCCAGGTCACCTGGTGGTATTTTGAATCACGATGAAGCTGTAGTTTCTCTGTCATTTTTCTTTTCTCTCTCTGCTTCGTATTTACTCCACAGCTTCATCAAAAGGGAGAGAAAATGAGTCAGAGCAGGCTAGGGATAGTTCTCCTGACACTTCAGACACTTCATTTGCACTCTCACTTGCTCTTCAGTGATAAAGCCAGCTTAAGGACCTCCCAAATTGCATTTCATGCCCTGTGTTGGCTCTGGCTAATATGGAGCTAGCTTTTTCCACAGTGTCCCGTATGGTGCTGTGTTTGATTTGTGACCAAAACAGCGCTGGCAGCACATCAGTGTTTTAGCTATCGCTGAACTGTGGTTGCACAGCATCAAGGCCGCCTCTGTTTCTCATTCTGCCCTCCCCCACCAGCAAACAGGCTGAGGGTGTGCAAGAGGGGGAGACGGGAAGCAGCCAGGACAGCTGACCCAGCTGATAAAAGGGACATGCTGGACCTGCAGCATCACATTCAGCAATAAAACCAGGCTGCGGGTGGGAAGTTTCTTCCAAAGTAGCTGTTGCTCAGAGACTGGCTGGGCATCAGTCTGTTAGTGGGAGGTGGTGAGTGGTTGCCTTTGCATCACTTATTTTTGTTCTTTTTATTCACTACTAGACTTTTATGTCAACCCATAGGTATTTTTCCCATGGTTTCACCCTGCTGATTCTCTCCCTCATCCTGCAGGAAGGAGCGAGTGAGCAAGTGGCAATGGGGGCTTCACTGCTGCCTAGGATCAACCCACCACACTACTCTCTCTCTTTCCCAGCTCACTCTCCAGTATCAGCAGCTACTTTTGGAACACAATTGATCCTGTAATTAGTGAGCATTTTGCCCCAGGGAGGGGTGAAGTGCATGAGAGAGGGAGAGAGTGCAGAGCTCTTTCTGCATCACATGGGAAAGGTCCAACAAAAAATGGCTTAATAAAATAGCCATTTTAATAAGATGGAATAAAAAGAGGTATCTCGATCTTGAATAGACCTTATGTCCCTTCTGATGCTGAGCACCATGCACTGGTTCAGCAATGAATGGAGCCTGCATGGTATTTTCCCATGGCACACTGTGCAGATCCTATCTGCAGAGACATTCCTCTACTACATATTTTCTCAAGAGAAAGCAACTCTGCTCCTGAAGGTTGTGAAGGTGAGAACTTCTGGCTGCACTGTTGGACATGGGCAAGGATATGCAGGTGGATCAGAAGCTGCCTATGGGCTTCTCTGCTGTAGCCAACTGCTGAGGTGACCTTGAGGCCACAGGACACAGCAAAGGCATCCCAAGGGCAGGTGGAGAAGAAGTGATTGTAGCCAGCTGGACCTGTTTGACAGAAGAGCAGGCTGTGGATTAAGCAGTCCTAGTTCAACTTCTTACCTGTGTAGCTGCTTACTCAAGTAAGAAGTTGAACCAGGACTGCTGTTTGTTTATGTCCCCACTCTGAACTTTGCCCATTGTTTACAAAGCTGTAATGGTTTGAAGAAGGGTTCATGTATCTCTGCCAGCTGTCAGGCTGATTGCTGCTCTGGCAGGTTTGCTTTAGTGCTTTTTCCCCATTTGTCTGTGGAGGTGGTATCAGTCCAAGCACAGAGAGGGGTCTGATCATCAGCCTGCATGGTCCTGGTTCCTGCTCCTCAGTGCAACACATGTGACTGCTGCCCAGGGATGGGCTTGTGGGCTTGGGCATGTTTGTCAGAGCTCCTCCTTGGAAGTGCAGAAGGTGTTCCTCTGCATGCAGGTGGGTGTTCCACTCGTGCTGATAGTCACTGTTCTGTTTGCAAAGGCTGGTGCAGAAGGAGAAAGGAAAAGTGGTGAAGATGTGCAATAAAACTGCATCTCCTATTAACGCTAGCTTGATTCTGTCCATCAGCTGCCAAAACAGGGGGTCACCAGTGCTAGAAGGGTCCTGGAGGTAGTTTCTGCCACCAGCTCCAGTGGGGAAAAGTCAAAAAATGGAGAGAAGAGGACAGCTGATTTAGTG
This sequence comes from Platysteira castanea, assembly GCA_013397175.1. Classification (NCBI taxonomy): domain Eukaryota; kingdom Metazoa; phylum Chordata; class Aves; order Passeriformes; genus Platysteira; species Platysteira castanea. The sequence goes on from VYXC01007173.1 coordinate 263,370, forward strand.
ATAATACATTATAGTAGAAATGGCCAATTTCAAGACACTTAAGACCCATTTACTTGTTTTATGAACAGTACAGTGAATATTTCTTTTTAATCTCCCCATGGCTGTAGTTGTAGAATGAGATTTATAATGTGATAATTGAAGGGAATTTGGCTACCATAGGGATTCACTTTATCCTTATGACAACATTTATTGTGCAATGTGTTCAAGAAGTGACTTAGAGCTTATCTGCAGTTTAGCCTATGTCTTGCAGTGACTTCGTATGCTTGCTTCTGTGCAACAGCATTTCTCTAATGTAGAATATAAAATAATTTTAATATTCATCATTCAAAATCAATTGACAGAAAAACAGACTGATTGGGAGACTTGCAGCAATCTGCTATTTTTGCTACTGCAGTAACTACAACAACTACAACAGCTGTCCTCCTCCTCCTCCTCCTCCTCCTCCTCCTGTAAAAAACTGCAGAGGTAGCTAAGGCTTGTCATGAAACTGGTCCATTGGGTGGTTCATTCCTATGTCCTGTTGGTCCCAGTGTTGTCCTGACAGGAATATGGCCATATGTAGTCACTTGTAGAAATGGGGCTCTGCTTACTCTTTTAAGTCAGTGAACCTATTTGCAAAAAGTAAACCTTATATAATAATTTTTGCTACCTCTACCAATGTTAAAGTTAAAAGCCCTTTGAAAACATCCCTTGTCTGTTCACCATTTTCAGCTTGCTTAAACCGTATCCAAAGATAGTACAGGAACATTTCTTATCAGATTCCTTAATTTAAAATAAATCAAAGTTCTTGTTAGGTTTGGAGGTTTGGGGACTGCCTTGTCACCAAAATGTTAACTGCTAGAAGCTAGTTCATAACTAGGTGGCTAGAGCTGCTCACATAATCAATTTCAATTCTCCTACAGCAGATGTCACAAAAAGACTAATTTAATCTTCAAAGATCTGGTGTGAAACTTTGCTTCTCTTTTCTGAATGGGTAATGTAGTTTTAGCAAATAGAGGTTTGTGGTTTTTTAAAATGGGGGGATTTTGCCAGTGTATGTGGAAAAATAAATGGACCTGTTCTTTTTCTCCCCACTTGAAACAGAGGATTGCTGTCTGGCAGTGAAGCAGCACTGTTTCGAGGGTAGGCTCTGCTTTTACACCAAGAGAATGGTCCTTCTGAGCTCCTTCTCAGTTACTGTCTCCCAGTTACTTTATTTCCCAGATAAAGAAATCTACTTTGATATGAAGCCTCACAAGGCTCATTCTTGTGTGACTGCACTCAGACCTGCAGGTTGTGGAACTTTTCCTTGATGATGCAAGGCTCTCTTCAGTCACCTGTCATCACCCCAGGTTTAGATAAATTTCCTCCAGGGCACTCTCCTACTGGAGCCTTGCTGGGTCTGCTGTGGTTGGATGTTCGTGTGCCAGGCAGGGTGCTATGCTGGAGGCAGCAAGCACCTCATGATGGTACCACTACCAAAAAATCCTGCCCCTGGCTTTTTAGAATATCCTGAGACCTGAAGAAGGGTCCCTCCCTGGCGCTGGCACAAACTTTTGGGCAGCTGCTCAGCCCAAGGAGTTCAGCCAACCTGTCATTCCTCCTCCTACCCCGTTTCTGGTGTCACTGGTCAGTTTAGCTTACATCCATGGATTAACTCCTGAACAACTAGGACATTTTTCAGTCACCAGAACTGAATTGTGTTCACACAGAAACGTGCTGTAATTCAGAGTTTTTACCCTTACAGTTTCAAGTAAGGGAGAACAACCTAAGTTAAGGCAGTTATCTGTTTCCAGTTGACTACTTTAGAATCTTAATACTGTATATACAATTTGTTATTGCACAGACTTAAGAACATCCTGGAATAATTCTGGAAGCTAACCTGGAGATCTGGTGCCAGCCTGGGCTGTTTCTTCTACACAGGTAACCATTACTTCAAAATACCTATTTTCTCAAGATAATTTCTCCATGATTTCTCAAAATACTTGTATTTACATGAACAAAAATTGGCTTCCTAATCTGGGCTACTCTTATTTGCAGCTTGAGATCTGTTTAGACCATTGTGCTTAAGGAAAAATAATGTGCTAAGGGCTCCAAGGAAAGTTATGGAAAGAAGTTGGCATAACTGCCTGATGATAACAATGCACAAATGATATATGAAATATGAGACATTAAATAATAAAATACATTTTAAAAAAATGTAGTTTATACATAATTGGATTGTTATCCTCTCTGAATGAGTCAGATGCGATGAAATCAGGAACTTCAGGATTGTCATCCAAACATCAGAATTCAAAACATCCGCAATGTATTTTTAACTTTGGCAATCAAACTGTCAGGTCTGCGTAATGAAACAGAGACAAGTTCAAGTAGCAGAGCTGCTACTTCCTTGTAGGAAAGGTAAGTCTCAACATTATCACTGGTCAGCTGATCTACATAGGAGGCTGTTATGGATGTTGGTGTGATGGTAGTCCAAGAATGTCTTTGACAAATACATTCTGCAGTGATGTGCAGGTTCCTGTGCTGCAAGAACTTGCCCAGTGGAAGAAAAGGTTGCAGTTGAGCAAGGTGCTGCTATGCAGGAAGTAAATGAAACGCTTCTGAAGCCCTGAAACAGATATTTCTATTTTTAATTCAGCTCCTTTTCCCCTTTAAGACTCACAAAAAATCATTTGCAGTTGCTGCTATAGGACACAAAATAATACACCACTCAGACGCAGGAAAACCCATCCATTTCCTACCTGTCGGATGAGCAGCAGGGTCACTTACAAGGTAGAAGGAAGCATGTCTGGGGTAGTATTCTGGGGAGCCCTTTGAGGACAGCTGTGCAGCCACTTGGATGCATGGTGGATGATCCATCCTTTTTAGTGTGACTGAAGGAGGTGGATGCAGTGTCCACGCTGTCATTCTCCACACAACATCCGTGTGCAGCACTTGTCCTCTGCTGGCCCTGTGCAAGCAGCAGTACAGACTCCCTGGTCACTTTGGGTTTCCCTTCCTTTGGGTAGAAGATGTGTATTTTCCCTCCCCAGCCACTGCAATTCTGAGAGCCACAGAAATCACAGAATAGTTTGGGTTGGAAGGGACCTTAAAGACCATCTAGTTCCAACCTCCCTGTCACGGTCACCTTCCATTAGACCAGGTTGCTCAAAGTCCCATCCAGCCTGGCCTTGAACACTTCCAGGGATGAACATCCACAGCTTCTCTGGGCAACCTGTTCCGATGCCTTACCAACCTCACAGTAAATAATTTCTTCCGACTACCTAATCTCAATCTACTCCCTCTCAATTTAAAGCCAAGCCCCTGGTCCATGAGGCGTGACGGAATTTTCCGTAACTCCGGGGGAGCAGGACGCGGGGCGGCAGCTCAGCGCGGCCGGCGGAGGGGAAGGCGCCCCGGTGCCCCGCCTCTTGCCGGGGGAGCCGAGCACCCTCCGGGGCCGAGCCGCCTGCCGTGTCCCGGTACCGCCCGCGGGCGGCACCCGGGTGAAACAGGAGGAGGGAGCCCGGGCCCGATGCCGCGCCCGCCGCCGCCGCTCTCCGCCGGAGGAAGGGGCGGCCCCGGCGCTCATTGGCGGAGGCGCGGCCGCTCGCGGTGCGTCACGGGCCGCCTCNGCTTCCCCTGCCGAGCGCCAGGCTGGGGCTGAGGCTGGGGCGGGGGCGGCCCCGACCCGCCTGCGGCAGGGCGGTGGTCCGGGCTCGCCAGCGCCCGGCTGGCAGCTGCCGGAGCCGCCCTTGGCAGATCCAGGCTCACGCCCCGTCCCTTTCCCCAGGTCCGGGCCCCGCGGGAGAGGGCGCAGCCATGGTGCCGCATCCCGGCCAGGAGCCCGCCCGTGGCTAGAGCCGGCCCCGGCCGGAGAGCTGCGGCGGGGCACCCTCAGCCTGAGGGCATCCCTCAGCCTGAGCGCCTCCCCGCACGCCCCCGGCATGGAGCCGGGCGGCCTGGAGTGGCTGCTGGTGCCCATGCAGCAGCTGGTGTCGTGGGGCGCCGCGGGGGCCATGGTGTTCGGCGGCGTCGTGCCCTACATCCCCCAGTACCGGGACATTCGGCGCACCCAGAATGCGGAGGGCTTCTCCACCTACGTCTGCCTGGTGCTGCTGGTCGCAAACATCCTGCGGATACTTTTTTGGTAAGTTGGTTGTGTTTCTGCTCAGTTCTAAAGGTTGCTTGCTTGCTTGCTGTAAAGCTTTGATTGGAATATTTGAGGAAATAACGTTTTATGTACATTTTCGCTTCTCTTGAAGATCTAAATGCCATCTTTCCATCAGTGTGTATGTCTATTTTAAGTAGAATGAACTGGGCTCGGGAGCGTGGTCTGTTCCCCTTGCCAGATCTGATTATCAGTGCTCTGATTTCCGAGATGAAACTTTTTAACTTGTTGGTAAAGAGGTTTGTGCTAAGTCAGGTCTTTTTTCTTGCTGACTGTATTTTACATTTCTCATGCCCCTCTACCTTCATATTCAGAGTGAAAGCCTTGGTCCCACACACTTATTCTAGTGTCTAGTTGGCATTAATGTCGCTGGAACACTTGCCATATATTCTTGGATTTTTCTGGGATGCCAGCTGGCTTCAGAGGGGGTTCACTTGTAGATCTTCATACACAATGACATATGAAGATAATAATTCTTGGGTAAGCAGGCAAAAGATGCACTGCCTTTCAAAAGCAAATTTCTTTTGCTTTCAACACCACTTTCAGTACTTAAGAGCAAGTTTCTTTCCATATTTAGGTCTTGTGCTGCTGGACAAAGAAAATGTTATGGGCATGATTTCTGTGAATCAATGTTATTAACAGCTTGCTCGTTACTTCTGATTATATAGATGCTACACCACTGAGAATGCACTTGGGAAACCAAAGATGAAATGGTCTGGGCAATTACTGCAACTAAGGACAGTTATTCTGTGATTCTGTTTTGACTACAAAATAATGCTTTGTAATCCGTAAAGAGCTGATAGGTAACAGGCTGCATCTTAGTGTTGGTTTCCAGTTTCCTTTTAAAGAAACCTCCTCTGACTCTGTATAATGGCTTCCTGGATTCTGCTACAGGGAAATGCAACATGTAAGGGCTGTGCTGGAGTGGCAAAACAGGAGACCCTTTCAGGCACCACAAGCTGGCAGTCAAACAGAGGAGTCATCACTAGATCAGAGCTACTTGTTGCATTGGAGCTGTATTTTCCTGGGGAGAAGTATATAGAGAAAGCAGAGAGCAGAAGGGAAGTAGAGGAACTGGCAGGAGGTGAAGAAGTGAAAAGCCTGAGCTGACAGTTTGAGAAGGAGAAATAGTCATATTTTTGGGTTTACTGGAGGTAGTCAAAATATGCAAATAACTTTCATCCGAATGGAGATGCTGGCAGTTCCTAGGTAACTCAGGTGAGTGCATCTGTTGAGTGAGACTCAGACTATGGAAGAACTGAAAGATCTTTAATATGAGTTGATTTTAAGTACATCTTGTTAAGAGATATGTGAAAGTAGAAATACTGCAAGTAATGAAAAGTTATAATTTATGTCAATGTTGAAAGATATGTCAGTACCTCGAAAGAGAGAGAATGCCGTTCTATTGATAGGAGTATGTAATTTTTTTACTGTGAATATTTAAGCCACATGATAGTAGCACACCCCGACATGTATATGCACTGTGTCGGCTCTGGTCACCCTGGAGCTTGGCATGGAATGGCTTCCCAGAGCACGTGCACAGGTGTGTCTGGCTGCAGGCGTAGTGCAAGGCTTGCTGCTGGCCACTCAGTGGTACAGCCACTCTGGGGAAATACTGCAGGCAGGAGCCTGCAGAAACCTTTCTGTCTGTACTTGCAAGGAATTGTCTCCTTCTAGTTCTGCTGAGCTAAAAGACAAAAGAGTACTTGTGTAATGATAATTCAGTGTTCCCCGGGAGATAATATTTTGCTTGTCTGCCTAAAAAATGAGGTATCTCTGGTAGTTAGTTATAATCACCAGTAAGTCATGAAAACAGCATCGAGGGGGGCTGTTATCCTTGGGCATCTGGATGATTAAAGGAAGATTGTAGAGCAAGAGCCTATGATTTCTGTGAGCATGGTTAAAATGCACTCACAGAGCATCTTGGCAATTCAATTTCTGCATTATTTGGTTAATGTCACCTATGGCCAGTGCATTATCTGGGACACAATGCTCTCGATAATGACAATAACAGCAGAATTACTTTAATTGTGCATGTAATATTCTGTGGAGGGAATTAGAATGTTTTTATTTATTTTGTTTTAAATTGATTAAATAATTTAATCCATTCTGGTGCCAGGACAGAACTCTTCCTAATTTTGTTCTGTATATAATTTTTTTCCCCAAGTACCAGTTGACATCTCCTTCCCCTTAGCAAACCCAGCATTACTCTAAGTCTCTCTTCTGAAAACTTTAGTGCCATATAGCTGCTGGTTTCATTTGGTTTCTCTTCATTGCCCCTGGTTATTAAGCACATGATTTGAGCCAGTCACGTTTCCTGACTTCCCCTCCACCCTGATCCAAAAGTAAGTACTTAAATTGTTAGGCTTTAAAAACTTTGAAGTTTCAATAGTGTTGCTTTTCAGGACTCAGTTTAGGATAGGTGATGTCTCTATTGTTTTTTGCTTCTTTGTTTTGTTTTTAACTTCAAAGACATTTATATAATTTGTTTCTGTTGTTACTTCCAGGTTTTCCCTGAAATTTCATGTATTGAATTTGAGGCTAACAAGGACAGACTGTTCCAGCCTTTTATGCCATGTTGCCTCTGTATTTTTGCTCTTGAGTAGTGCTGGTCTTTCTATATTTGTGTTACTCATAACAGACCTAGTCCTCCCTCCTTTCCCTTGTAGTTTTACTATACTTCGTTTGCCTCAGCTATGGGGGCAATTCCCTCACATTCTCTTTGTGGAATGACAGGTTCCACAGGTTCTTATAACTGTACTTGTTTATTTCGGGGGTTATCCTTTTTTTGTTTTAATGTCTGGTTTTGCAGTGGGTTAAGTTTGACCTTTCATCTCCCCTCCAAACAGAGTATTTGCTTCCTAATCTTCTTGGCATGTTTTATGTGTCAATAGTTTCAGCTGGTGGACTGTACTGTGACAGTGGCCAACGAACAAAGTACTGCTGAGATCAGGGGTAACAGTCCTGTTTTGAGTTACCTGTTTTCACAAATTCTGTTTCTCTAATTAGACTATCTCCAATGGTAAGCCATCTTTTGAAGTCAAGAGGGCTCAGTGCAGTGCCTCTCCTCCTTGTCTTTCTTACATCTAATCACTTAATTTCAGGGTGTGCCCAAAGAACTTTTAGTTTGCTAGTGATGACAATAACACAGTGTCCATTTTTCATGCTTCTCTTTCACACAGTATCTCAAAATGTCAACTTTAAAGAATTGTTTCTGGCCTTGCTGTGTTCCAGCAATGTGCCAGAACTTTGTGTAAAAACTTTGGAAAAGGATTGGTGTGGAAGAATGAAGACTGGGTATGGATAGCAATGGACATGATTCTACTTCAGTTTGTTTATGCATGCATGGCTTTTGTTTAGGAAAAAGAAGCTAGAAGTTTGGCCATTTGTAAGTCTTTTGCCCTTTTAAAGAGAATTCTTAAAAAAAAAAATAAAATTGAGAAGTAGGCAGTTCGTGCTTACAACATCACACAAGGGAGTCTCTGTTTACCAGTGTGAAAAGTAGATTTTGTGCTGTACTAATTTGATACCAAGTTAACTTTATTTTTAGTAGGAATCTATTATTACAATTTTATCGAACATGTCAAAGCAATATTTATTTTGGGGTGCCACTATAGCTGCTGGATAGGATTTATGATGGCATCAGCTGCTCCTTTGTTTGTACTGCCACTGTTAGTCCTGCTTCTCCTGTCTGTCTTCTCCAGCCCCACAGGTCATTGTTTCTATGGACTGGTCAGCCTGGGGAAAGTCTGCACTGTGGGTAGACATCGAGAGGCAGTGCAGAACTCCAGACTTTTGTAATTCTGGTGCATATGGAAGTGCATGACTTGTTCCAGAAAAATCTGATAGCAGTTTTCTTCCCTCTGCATTTTTAATTAAACACTTCATTACCATTTTTTGATAGCTTGTGCCTTATGTCTTATTACACATTCTTGAGTTAGCTCTGTTTTCTTGCTCAAGGGATTTGCTGAGCTTTGAGGTGATTAATTATCAGTTTAAGCTGTCCTAGGCTGTTTTGAAGTTGTGGGATAGCTCCAAAGTGCCCCGTGGCACTAGAAATGAGTTGTGGCCAAGGTGCACACATCTTCTGGGTTCGTGTGGCCTGCAGGCTGCCAGCTGAGTAGCTTTGCATTGTCACCATCGAGAACAGGCATGAGAAGGCGGGTGAGAGTTGTGTAATCAGTTGGGGGTGGACGATGCAGAAAAACTTACTTGTGAGTTCTCCCTCTCTTCCCCCTCTCTGTCTTCACCCTTTCTTTTTAAAAACAGAAAATTACAGTTTCTTCTAATACTAAAATCAGAATAAATAGCTAGAGGAGAAGGAACTATAGATTTCTTACAAATCAGCCATAGATATTTTAAATCTCGACTAAGTACACCCAAAAGTACATATGTTACCTGCTATCCCCAGAAGTTTTTTGGCTTTTTTTTTCAGTTTTACATTTTGTAACATTGATGTCATCTTCTAATATGGTCTGTATATTTTCCAAGAAGACAGTGCTCTTTCCAAAGGTTTTGAGCTACAGTTCCATGGGATACCATCCTAAAACTCATACAGCAGTGCCACAGAAATCCAAAGCCAGAAAATAAAACCATCCAGTTTTGTAGTTGGTCTCACAAAATAGTTGCCTTAAGACAAACTGTGGGACCAAGTTTTGACAGCCAGGGACAGGTCGGAGACTATGGAGTGTGTTATTTTTGAGCAAAGGTAACCCTTTACCCATTCCACATCAGTTGACCTGAAACAAAAAGTCTTCGTACAACAGCAATATCAATAGAACTGGGAGCTCTCTGTGCTGGAGTCAGTGCAATAAGCTCCCTGTTTAAGAGTAGAGGTTTAAAGACTCAAGTATGGAGCTGGAGGTAATTTATAGAGAAATGATGAACTTGCTCTTGTCAGGGGTAGATTCCTATGTGTTTATTATGCTGTAACACCTACAGGGCCAGATCCCTGCTGTCTGGTGTTGCTCTGGCTTCAGAAAGTGGAGCAGTGATGTCTGTTAGAAGGACTTTCTGTGAGAACGAGAAACTTGTGCTTTTAAGGCTCCTGTTACTAAAATGGATCTTGCCAGCTTTCACCATGTGTGGAATGTGGGATGATGCTATAAATCAAGCTGACAGAATGACTACAAATTTGAAAGACTGCCTTACCTATGGCCTGGTGGTGGAATCTTGCTCAGCTATTGAGAGCAGAAGTGTTATGCAATTCCTCCTCCTTTGTCTGAGTGCCAGAGAGCAGAGATAAGATGCGCTACTCTTTTGTGCAAAAAGTAAAGTAGAATTTTGTATGCCCAAATGAGGAGCTTGGTTTGGGATGTTCCATAAAATCTTGGAAGTTTACGTGTCAAGAGGAACTTCATATCAAAAGATCCTGTTGCAAAACTAGTTTGTTTCTTCTTCCTGCTTAAATCCTACAGGTTAAATTCTGTAATCGCACAGGATGACTTTCAGGACAGCTGCCATGCTTCTATCCTGGGCTATCTGTTGTGATCCTGGTGGTGTGTGGTGTGTCCTGTGTGCTTTCCATCTTGCTTAGGAGGTGCAACTTCACAAAGAGCTGAAAAAAATTATAGCAGCCAGCAGACGAAAGCTGGAACAGCATCCAGGAGTGTAGGAGGAACCAGGATGGTCAGGGTGATAGTGATCTGGCTGCACCAACAGCAGTCAGTTTCTTTTCAAAGGTGTCTTAGGAAAAGCGATAAGCAAACCTTTTATGTGTGGTCTAGTTTAGGCTTCTTTTTCACAACTCACATTTGCTGTTTCAAGTAGGCCCAGGACTGGAATAGCAGGATTATTGCAACAGAATTGAATTGTACCAATGGAATTACGTCGTCTTCTCAATGACTAGTCAGTCTCTGCTCTGGCTTGAACGTGCACTTCTCTTGTCTTCATCACCCTGAATATGCATTAGTCATTTGAAGGCTGCAGAAATGCTAATAAAATGCAAGCCACTCCCTCCCTTTATTTGGATATCTGACTAGTACAGGAAATAAAGAGTTCTTTTGTTTTCACAAATGAAGTAAACAGTGGAAAAGCTCTATCTCTTTGTAGTCTGACATACGAAGTCTGAGTTCGTTGAATACCGCAAATGTCAATGTTCACTTTATTATACAACATTGTAGTTACGGATGAAAATGCAGAATAACAGTGGTGACCCCTCACCCCCAGGACTTCAAAGCTGTTCTTTTCCGCAAGCCTGTTCTAGTATCCTAAGGCTCTTCATCTTTCTCTCATAGGGTGCTTTAATTACCTTAATGTTCCTCCTTTGCTGGCTCCTGCTTAAGCAGAGACAGGAATAATGTCTGCGAGGCAGAAAGGAAACAGAACACAGAATGGCACGCTCTCCCTGCAGGGCTTACATGCCACAGTGCTCCTGGCTCAGGCTGGCCTGAGGAGCCTTAAATTGGATTAGTGTTGCTTTACCAGGCCCTGATATCAATGCAGAGCAGCTCGGAGTGGTGTTTGTGTCCATGATCCTGAGTAAAATGAGTGTTCTGACTTTACTTTTGCACCTTTAAGAACCCAAGAGTGGTCCTTGATACTGGTATTCCCTTCAGTCTTGCTGCCCAGGTAGTGTGGTGGAATCCATGTGGTGTAGTTTGCTCTGCCTGTTGGTCTCCATGGCAGCTGTTTGTTTTCCTGTATATATGGTCTGGTTTAGAGGGTTGTGTTGCCTGCAAGACTCATTCTGGGGTTTGGTGTTTGGGGAGATACGTTTCACGTGAGTATGTTTTGTTGTATAACCTTTGTTGTCTTTGACTGGATGGTTGTCAGAAACTCTACAGATGGTGTGCATTGTTTGAAGTTCCCATAAGAATTTTTAAGTTTCCATTTTAACTCTCTTGTGTATTGTGAGTTTTGTTCTGCTTTTTTTCCCCGTACTGTTTAAGGGGAGAGGGTCTGCAGCAATACTTTAATATCATGACAAATCGTGATCAGAGAACAGGTGGCTATGCTTATTTGTGTTTGTAGTGAGTGGGTATTTATACTGCAAGCAGTATATTGTGAGGCACCCATTAGTGAATGACCAATAATCTCATCAGCAGGGAGAAACTAACCTTGCAGTGACCTGTGGCTGGATTTACTGTCATGATAGCTTCTAACTTGCTGTGCTGTTAGCTCAGCCCCTCTTAAATGCATTACTACATTTTCACATGCAAATACATTTGTAACTGGAGATGATTTTTCTAAACCTGATGTAAACTGGTTTATAGTTAACTGCTCCACAATTCTCAGTAAGTCTTTCCCATATTTTTTCTCATTCCCTGAGTAAGAGACAAATATAATAGTACTGAATTCCAGTAGATTAAGGCAACTTTGCCACAGTCAGCTGCACAGGCTGAATGAGCTCTGGAATCATGAGCCTGGGGCACAGGCTAGGCCAAACTTTTGTTCTTTTCCCCTGCATTTTTAACTAGTGCAGTGAAAGCCTTATCCAGAGCACACACTGCCTGTGATTATGCTTATCAGCTGTGTTCTTTATTTCCTTCCTCATAGTGTCCTCCAAATTTGTTACAGTAATGCCTCCATCAACAGTAGAAAGAAGTGGGGGACTAAGGTCACAGAACTACTATTCCTGCAGTAGTTACTGGTGGGCCCCCTGGCAGTGGTCTGGAGGCTCAAGGCGTTGTACTTTTCCTCAGCTCTATGCCATTAGGCAGGAAATACTTGGCCATTTTCACCGATGGGGGCTGCTTGGCTCTTCTGCACAGGAAGATTTCCAAGGGAGCTAGTAAAAGACTTTCCAGTCTCTCTTCTGTTCCTTATTAGTTGACTCATAACAAAAAATCTCTGTGGTGAAATAGATGCAGTGGAGACGCAGTAGTGTGAGAGAGCACGATGGTGAACCTAGCTGGTTTAGACTAGCATGGAGCTCTGCCGTGAAAGTAGCCCAAGCATAACAAATTACATTTTGCCAGGGTGCTATGAAACAGGAACTGTCAAGAAGAGAGCAATAATTGCCTGTGAGCATGACAATTATTGAGCATGAGGACCCTGTCAGCATGATGTAGTCAAAGACTGATCTTAGTAACTGTGCTGTTAGGAAATTTAGAAAGCCTGTGTACCTCACAGTGGAGGCATGGGAACTTGGGAGTACAGCAATGTGTTCTGACCAAATCACTTCCTCAACATCTCTTGTCTTCAAGGCATAAACCTGGCAGAACTGAGCGCAGAGAAGCAGCTCACTGTGATGTGTGTGTAACCCTCCTGTTGTAAATGCAGTGTGCTTCGAGGGCTGCACATGATAAGCCTCCACCCTTTACCCCTAGTGCACTTACTGAGTGTGTGGTGGGGATTGCTGAGCTTTCATCAAGTAATGTAGGAAGAGGAGCTTGGAGCATTACTGATCTCCACTGCAGGGTTCTCCTTTTCCTGCAGCAGAATCTTGTGCAATCACTTAAGAGTAAGCTCTTCAGTCAAGACTGGCCGTAATCCAGGTTCACCTGCTCTGTTGTGTGAAGGAAGTGCTCAGAAGCTTCCATCACACATCATCTACACTTCCTTACTTTCCCAGTCTTGGTCCAAATATGACAACAATTGATGAAATAGTTGCTGTGTTCTGCAGACCTGGCTTTTCCATTGAGATGTCTAGACAGGGCTGTGGATATTTTTCTTTATAGGACAAGTGCTATTGTTTTTATGACTTAATTTAGAAACGAAAAATTGAGAAAGATGTTTTGCACAGAAGTCCATGTGAAGTCTTTGGAGTGTGTGTGTGGAGAGCACACATAACTGGTGTTAACGTGGCATAACTCTCTGGTCTCTCTGTACCGACTTACTGCTTAATGAATGTGCTTCTCCTTTCAAAATAATAGATCTGGTGCTAGCTTTTGAAGCAAAGACGTAAGCTTCTTGCTTTAGCATCTCTAGGATCAGTCCATTGGGATGTTGAAATAAGGTTCTCAGATACTAGATACTCCTGCTCTGAGCTCCTGTATGTCACCAGCTAGGTTTGTCTGGTGACTCTGACTTCCTCAGCCTTTCATACTTGTTGCTGTTAGCATTTCCTTTTCCAGGTGCTTAGATGTTTTACGTATTTTCTTTTTTTTTTTTTTAGGTTTGGAAGGCATTTTGAATCCCCTCTTTTGTGGCAGAGCATTATCATGATCATTACAATGTTACTGATGCTGAAACTGTGCACTGAAGTTCGTGTGTCCAACGAGCTGAACGTGAAACGCCGCTCTTTTGCAGGTCAGTGACGGGAAATGGTTTTTGCAGGGTAAATATTTTTGAAAGTATGGTGTGCTGTACTTAGTACAAAAGTTCTGTCTTAATTGCAGTCCAGTCTCCCCAGTGTAGCACTTTCTGAATTTTTTTTTTTTGAAACTGCTTATTTTTCAGATAAAAATGTACAGCTGACATTTTGTTTCTGACAGGTCTTGGTTCAGTGTAGAAATTGGAGTTCTCCTTAATATTTCACACCACATTCTGAGTATAGAGCTGGTTGTTATGCTGTTGTGTTAGCCTGGATTTTTTTGAAGACCTTGGCTGGAATAAGAAGTTATTTTCTTCAGCTGTACTTTTTACCAAGTTCTTAGTTATAATCATACACCATTATCTAAATTTTGCAATTGCAAACATTTGCTTTTGTAGATAATAATTTTCTACTAACTTGAGTTAGTAGACTGTCAAAAAAACAGGTGCTTCTTATCATAGTTACCAAACTATCTCTTTTTGTGTACCATTTCCTTTGGCTTTAGTATGGGATTAGTTGGGATTTATGGGAATTTTCCCATATTTTTTATTTTGGTTAATTTTGTTAATTTTTAGGCATTGATAATTTCAATTGGGTCAGACTATTATTCTCTATTTAATAAAATGTTCAGTCTTTGTGCAAAGTCCTTACTTTTTCCCTGCAGATAAGAAATGTGGAAGGGGTAGGTTTTTGTTTCTCTGTGTTGACTTTGACTTACAACATTTTATGTAACAGCTTATTACCAACAAGAACAGAATTAACACTGTCAGCTTTCTGTCAGTTGTTTAGCCATTAAGGATGTATAATTTATTCTCTCCATCTGTTCTCTTCCACACTCCCTAATAATTGAGGGTCTGATCCAATTCCAGATATCCACAGCCATCATTAGAAGGCAGCAGCTCCTGGCTGTGCAGTAGGGTAATTTATCTAATAGGTAAGGAAGCTACTTCCATTCTTGCTCATTGAGGAATGTAGTGTGAAACTATTCAGGTAAGTGAATTCATGTGGAAGAGGAGCTGCACTCCAGCTTCCAAACACAAGTTGCTGTGTTCACAGGGGTTGTCAGTCTGGCAAGATGAACGACTTAAAAACTACTTTCAGCCTGATTTAGCAGCAGTTAAAATCCAGGAAGCATTTGGGTGGGGCATGTATGCTTTCCTCCTCCTCTGCTTGTTTGTGCTAGCATTTTGTGGACTGACAGAGAGGTTTCTCTGTTTGCCCTTCCTGAGAGGAAATTGTTCTTGTACACATTCACACACACATACTCCCAGGCTGCTTCAGTAACCTTTGGACAAAAAAAGTAGGCTCTTCAGTTTAGTATATAGCACTCTTTCGGCAACTCTCCCTGAAAGACTTACAGTCTCGTAAGGGGTAATCAGTCCTTCCCTTGATAGATGATAGGAACTCCTGAAAGCTGCATTGTGTTATTTGATCCTTTTTCCTAAAACTCAGTTTGTCTATGGAATTTGCTAGAGAGATTTGTTTTCATCGAAAGGCTTGCATCCTCCCACAAATATTGAAAATAGTTGGAATATTTTTCTTACATGGGGTTGATTTTTAATAAGGACAACTGTATGATGGCTCAGAATAAACATACAGATGCAGACAAAGCTCCTTTCAAGCTGGACAGAATGATAGGTTTCAAGGACAATATGAGTAGGAGTGAGAACTGTGTTTCTAATCATACACCTGATCTTATCTCTGAAGTTTTATGGTGATCTAGGCAAGCTGATTAATCTCTGTACTTACTTTCTTTCCTTATAGCTTACTGGGGCAGTGAAGAGCTAGGTTTGAAGTCATTTCTTTTTTGTTAACCTTGCAGAATTCTGAGGGAAGATACACCATTTATGTATGATAATATAATTTATTATTTCTCACGTGGGTGGTCTTCATTTTAAATGTTGTTCTTTTCTATCCTCCCTTTGAATGTTTCTGCAAAATAATCCAAAATATTTAGAAAGAACAGAGTATTTCAGTGGGAGTTTGCCGTTTTCTTATATTATTGTTAAATGTGGTATTTCTTCCAAGTGGCATAAATATATGTTTACCAGTGTGTTTTCAGTTATGTGGGAGTTGCCTTTTTTCTTTTTTTAAATTTTTCTCACAAGTTAGGTCCCTGAAGTAGTAACTAGTTCAGAAGGAATCTGCGCGCAATCTTTAAGCATTAAGAAGCAATCTCTTCAAATCCTGACAAGCTTGTTCTGTATTCTTTAGCTTGTTTTGTGGTGTTACTGGCTTAAAATACCCAAAATATCAATAACTGGTCAGAACATATAAAGCCATTCAGTCAATTTGCTTGTATTTTTGATTTGTAGGGTAGCTATCATAGCATGAAAAATGCAGTCTCCCTAGACTTTCAAGTAATGTTTGATTTTTTTTTAAAGACTTATATAGAGAACTTACAAAGATTATGTGAGTTTTCTTAAATTTTTTCCCTTCTCACAGTTACTTCTCAATTATGGGACTTTGCCCCCTGCTCCCTTTTAGTATTGCAAAATGAAATTAAGTTGAAAGTAGTGGAACCCATCTTGTGCTGTCGATGCCTCCTCTGATTTTTTGTTTTGGATATGTAAATTTTATCCTTCAGTACATAGTGATTGAAAACAGAGCAAGTCCTCTTCATATATCCAACTATTACTTTTTTTCTATTACGTTTTTTTGACTTGGACTGTGTAGCCTGTTTTTAACAATTCAGATTGGGAAAAGCCAGCACCCAAAGCAGGCAAAATACAAAAGCAACAAATATTCCCAATTTGATTTAAAACCTCCAGTGATAGGACAGTTCTGTCCCCTGCATACGAATGCTTTGAAAGCTGCATGAAAGAGTCTTCAGGTGAAATCAGCAGGCATGAAGCATAGCTTCTCATCTTTTATCCTGTATTTAACCTCACTGCATCTTAACTGGTCTAATGCAGATCTCCTGGTACCACTGTTGTGGTAACAATAGCTTTCCATATTTGCTCCCAAGTTTTAAACTTGTATCTGTGCAGCCATATGTATGCTGTGTTGCTGGCTCAGTGCAGAAGGGGCCAGGGTTCTTGTTAATTTTGTTGTTGTTGTTTTTGTTAAAAGTATTGTAGTATTTTGGGGCATGATGGAGCTACCATGCTAAGGAGCGGAATATTGAAATGCAAAATGTGCATGTTCTATGTCTTGACTTGAGAACCAAGAGGTGGCTGAAGCAAGGCAGTCACAGATACAGCTGAAAACGTCTGGTTACTTCTGGGAATGTTGGCGGGCCAGAGCAGTCTCTTCATATTCTTGGAGAGACAGACACTCTCCAAAGAACCTTCTTTTTGTTTCCCCAAATCAGCCTCCTACCTCTCTCCAACAAAGATTCAGTTCGAGTTACACCCAAGACATTGTGACAGATTTTAAGCCCCCTGAATGTATGAACTATACTGAGAACCAGTGGACAGCATTTGTTAAAAGGAGACTCTTGGATATCTCTCCTTGCTCAGCCCAGGCTCCACAAGTAGAACATGGGCTCCTGTGTTTTTACATGAAGATGATTTCCTCTTGTCATTCATCCAGTTTTGCTGGTTAACTTAATCTGCTTTATAACTTGTATCTTATTATAGCACTCTGATCCTCTGCAGAGCTTTGGTTTTGGCACTGGAAAACACTGTTGTGTAATACATGGTTTTCAACTGGCAGAGGAAGGTTACAGTGAAAAAAGTTTAGCAAGCAGGATGGTTGTAGATGAGGTCTGTTCTCTCTTTCTTGATATTGGGCTTTATGGCAGTATTTTTGAACAGCGTTTTCCAGCAGAGGCAAGGCAACTACTGCCTCAGCTGTTTATACATACATATCTTCACACCCAGGGTTGCTGAGGTGACAGTTTGGTTTCTCTGATTGTGAAAAGGTAGTTTATGTAGTCTAAAGTAAGAATCAAGGTGTCTGTTTCATTGGTTTTTAAGCCTTTATTTTCCCCTCACAGATATGCTACTGTTCGGTTGTGCACTGAGACTCTTCTGGGACTTCCTACTGCTCAATCCTGTCTTAACATCATGGGATGGGAGGCTTATAGAAAGCATGGGGACTAAAATTTCTGGCATGTTTTGGTCTGGCTATTATATTTTAGTGAATAAAATGTACTAACTGACTAAACGGTAACTCAAATAACCACTGTTGCATTTAATCATAAAAGTCTGTTTGTCTTTCCTTTCTTTTTTATTTCCCTTCAACTCTTTTTTATGTGGCTGCAGATAGTAAGGATGAAGAAATCAAAGCACCTCCCAAGAGATCCTATCTGGGTATGTACTGTACAAACCCATTCTGCATGAAATTGTCCCCTTAACTACATATTTCATGATTTGCCACTTTTTGTGATCATTTTTGGAAATGATTGCATGATCATTTCTCTAGAGAATCTTTGCATTACCTTTTCTTGACATACTAAAACCTGGTGTCTGATTTTTTTTTTTTTTTAAATTTTCCGTCTGCCCACTTTTAACTTTCACAGAGGAAAAGATGCTTTCAGCTCTATTTCAGAAACCAGTTCTTTGAAGGCAGTCGAATTGACCACACTGTGTGTCTCAAGGATATCTTCCTTCTTCCTCAAGCTGGACAAACAAAATATTACATGATGCAGAGATCCACCTTTTCAGACTCAGTTGTCCTCTTTCAGCTCTTACACTGGAGGACAGTATGAAAGATACTGAAATATCTTTCAGCAGCGTTCAGAATGCTAGATAAGAAATTTCACACAGCACTGGATATTCAAGCAAAGTGCCTGCATCCTTGTGAATATTCGTCTCTTTTTCATTATAGAGCATCCTCAAAATTGTTATTTGGGAATTAGTAATGCCCAAGGTGAGAGCTTCCAATCTTCAGTTTCAGAGTTGGAATCTATGTTTAATTTGCCTGAGGAACAGGAAGTATTGGGTGCAAACCAGCCTTGCAGTATTTTTTCCACTCTTAATAGTTTGGAATGACAATTTTAGCCAAGTAATTGTAATTTTGCTTAGATTAGTTGGGGTATTGCATCAAAGAAGTTACGCTGACACAGAAGTTGCCCAAAGTCAACTTTTGGACTGGTTTTAACTGAATTGATTCAGTTAAAATCTCCCATTGGTACCAGCTCTGCTCTGTTGCAGTTCTTGAGTTAGTGAGGGATCAACTGGAAATATCCAGGGCACAGAAGAATATTACTGCGGCAAAAGAAGAGTCTCTGTATTTCTCAATACACAGTTAATTAAACTGGAGGTAGCTCGGAGAAACACTGTCCAAGAGTGGTATTAACCTGAGTGCTTTCTTGAAGCCATAAGGCCATCCCTGTTTAGGTTAAATAAGACTCTCTTTTAATGATTCATCTTCTGGATCTCCCCTTCCAGATTTAGGGGCAAAATCTGTGCATTGGGAAATGTATCTTTTTTGGTCTGATACCAGTATTTTTGCAAAGCACCTTCTCCTTTTGTATTTTCAAAACCTCATTTTTTCTGGATTTGGCATCAAACTGGTTTTTTTTCTGTTTGTCTTTAACTCTAGTTTGTGTGGTCGTTCTCACTGGCTTGCAACACTAACCATTGGAATGTAATGTTTAAGCAGTTCTGTCTTTCTTGTGCCTGTATTCCTGTTGTCTTTTACTAGTTTTCAGCAATGCTTTATTTACAGTGTCAGAGCAAGAAACAATTGTCAGCCTCAAGTGGTTAAAATTAAACAGAAATAAGTAACTTAATGTGACCTTTTACTTATTTCAATCAAGCTTTTTTTTTTTGTCTTGTTTTTGGTTAAAAAGTCATTTGTTGATAGTTTGATAGCTTAAAAAGATGTAGAATAAAGCACTACACATCTTAATCCAGCTGATGAAGTCTGAAACATTTGGTTAATAGATATTACTTGACGTTTGTTTTGGAATTACTTAGTAAAGTGGGATGAATTGAACTATCACTAAGGAGCAAGACAGCCTACCACTACTGCTCAGAAGTTTAAAGACTGGGTGGGCAAATTTGAAATGTGACAGTTCTCACTGCTATAAAGAAAATAGAAATGTTTTGAGCTGTGTATGTATAACGTACACACAGAAGTATCTGCTGGTGGTATAAAGAGTGGGGTGGACAGTGCTTTGGGTCACAGCATATGACATATTGAATATGTCATATTCAATTTAGAGATGGCTTATCTGAGCTGTGCCCTGCAGTGCTGTGTTTTGCTACAACTCTGGGGAAGCTCACTTAGAGGTTAGCTAAGGGGAATAGTTGCCATACTTTCGTGTGCCAGTGCATTCTCATCATGTCCTTTAATGAGCTTTGATTAAACTTCTGTTCAAGAAAAAAGAATTGTTTTTTAAATTTCCTTTTAATATTTCAGTGGTGTAAGAACTGTTTTTCAATATATTTTTAGGCTTCAGAAATGATTATATTTTTCTGGTCATGTAGTAAATTATGTTTGTAGTTGAAGATGATCTATGAAGGCTATTTTGTTATAGAGCTGTTGAACAATTAATCTGAAAATGTACTGGACTATCAATGCATTTTAGGTGAACTTGTTAGATAAGTACAGAGGCATTTCTTGGTGCCTCTCTTTGAATAGGAACTGAACTCCTGCTGAGCTCTCCGAGATTGCTTTTAGGTTTGTTTTATTGTCAGTAGTTCAAGAAACCACTTAATGCCACTGTTTTTCCACATGTTATCTGAAAAAGCCTTTATCTCTGTCACATGACTCTGAAAAGTGACTTTCTATCAGTCAGTACTGAGGGAGAGTTGAAAGTGTGGGGGAAGGTTGGTGCAGCTGGAGTGACCTAAAAAATTTACAGTATGGTTGGCCCCAGGGTGTAGGATTTTCTGATTCCATACAGAAATAAAATTATTTCCCTTTTTTTTCTTGGCAAAGGAAAGATTAAAAAGAAGTAGTTTCAGTTCTGAAGGATTGATCCTTTATTTCCTTTTTTTCTAATGCAGGCACCTAGTTCTATCTAGTGCCTGCTAGCATGGCAACTGCTGAGGCTGAGCAAGCTGCAGTTCGGTGAAATTTGAGTTTTTGCTTATTTCTTGTTTCGTGATGAGATGTTTTAGAACAAATTTGAATAAGTGTATTAATCTGTTTTGCTAAAATACAAGTTCCATGGATATATTTTGAGCCCTGTGAGTGTTGGAGACTGTTGGGATAACAAAATCACTAAAGAAGTAACAAAACACTACCATTGCTCCAAAGAGCCTGTATTGTTTGAAGTTGTTCAGAGTGGTTTCAGTGGTTTGGCAGGTGCGTGTCAAAGTGGATGGGACTTGTTGGATTTTTTTGTTTCCTTTTAAGTAGACAGTTAAACATTTTGAAAGCTATTTCTGGGATTTCCTTCCCTCTCTGAAGATGGTTTTTAAAACTTGCGGTATTACTGAATCCTGAACATTGGTTTTAACTCAACAAAATCTCATCAAATAACATTAAATTTTAAAACACGAGTAATAAAAACTAGTGATAATGAAACAACAAAAACTTAGATTCACCGAATATCTGTTGCAATATATTTTAACCTACGCTTTTTGGGGGGAGGGGGGCATTGTAAAATGTGTGTGTAGTTGACTTTGCACACTTATATCTGCATAATAATGAGGAGAAAATAGTAATGTGAATTTAGCAGGTGCAGGCGTCTGCTGTGTGGTTTCCAGTGGTGGTATGACAGCCTGGTGAATAACTCACACTTCCACCTCTCCTTTTGTCCATGCTCTTCAGTTAACTCAGGGTATCAGTTGCCATGTGTTGTTCAACACCACCACCACAGTGTTGACATGTTCCAGAGCAGCACTACTACATTACGTGTGCCATGAAGGATGTAAACTTTATTTAATCAGCTCTCCGGTGTCTTCTGTTCAGAGTGTTTGCTCTGTTTGGGTTCAGCAGGGCATCCTGCACAGCTTGCAGGCGAGCACTCTGCTTTTCCAGGAGTGCTCTGTAAGTAGCATTCACAGTGTGCTTCTCTGTCCAGCCCCGACACCCTGAGCAGAGCTGGGCACACAGCAGAGGCTTTCAGCAAGCTTTCCTTGCTGGTTTTGGGCAGCTCGTGGGCTTCATTGGAAGTGCGTGACTTCTGCACTGAGCTGCCTGGTAGCTGAGTTCCCTGTACAGCTGGAACCAGAGCAGAGTTGTTGCTGGGCTGTCACCACCTCTGTCTGTGCGTAACTGAACATGGAAGTGCTCTTGGAAGGATTTTGATCCCTTCACCCCAGGATTATATGAATCCCTGTTAGACTATTTCCAGAGTGCTTTTGTTAGTATTCTGGGGAGGGGATCCCCAAATAAACCCTCCAGGAGAGCAAATTGTAATGGCACATCTGTGAAAAAATAGGATGCCAAAAGGATGTTTTTGTTTGTTTTGCTTTGTTTAGTTTTGGGGTTTGTTTGTTGGGTTTTTAAAATTTTTTTTATTAATGGGAGTTCTAGTTGTTGAAGAATTCAGACCTACTCTGCCTGAGAAAATGGCACGTGTCTGCACTGACACTTTGGTTGTAGTTCTGTGCATGGTAGGAACAGTTACTTCCACTTATCTTTCTCTGCATCAATATTTAGACCTTTCAGGAGACAAAAGAGAGTAAAAAATTGAGATTATAAGGATGTAGGGGCAATTTTAAATTTGTTTTAATATGTACCTAAGTGGTGAACGTTGGTGTCTTTTTTAATACATAATTTTGGTTTCTTTTTAGTTGATGTTGCAAATGAGACCAACACAAGTCTGGAAAATAATTTGTCTTTACAGGTATGGATCTGTGCTGGAGGTTTAAGTTACTTACTATTCAAGCGTTTGAGAATAATTCAGTTCAAATAGAACACTATTGATTTTTTTTTTTTAAGGAGCTTAGAAATTGTTTGCATACTGAACAGATAGCCTTTTTTTTTTAACTACAGACACAGAGAGAGGGAATAGTTTCATTGAAAAAGCCGTTCTTTTGTTTTCATGGGGAATTTGTCCTGAACCATTGCAAGATCAACATTAAAATAATTTAATTTCAGAAAACATGAGAAAAATAGGTTTGGATCAGTCTGTTTTCTGGGACCAGTTTTATGTTTCCCAGTAGATACTCTGTTTCAGGCTTTGAAGTTCCATTCAGCATAAATCTTTCTTCAGCCCTTCAGGCTAATGGCCTCAAAAAAAAAAAGTGCTATGGCCTTTTCTCTCCTGTTGAAAATGCTGGAAGTGGTTCAGTAGGAGGGCATACCTTTTTGCAGGCTTATCTGGTATTATTCAGAAGGTATAAAAGGGAAGGATAAGTTTAAATTCTGTATTCCAGAGAGACCTTTTCCTTTCAGAAAAGACAGCTGGGAAGGGAGAAACCCAGAGAATGACTGATCTGAGCAGCTATGATCCTTGCCTCTGGCAGTTTGCAGTTTCCTTGGGGTGAGAGATCCAGAAAGACACACACCCCCCCTCTGCAGCAAGGTGGTGGCATGAGGCCAGTCTGTTTCCTGCATGCCTGTGTGCTGTGAAAGCACATTCCTGACCACATTGGTCAGGAATGGATTTTCTTTTATTCTCTTATTTCCCTATGCTGGAGGCAGCTGGGCCATGTGGCTCTCTGGAGGGAGGAGCAGGGGGAGAGGGAGAATTGTAGTAAATCCACAGACTTACAGATGAAGTGGTGAGGGACCCAGGTGGATAAGTCACTCCCGGAATTTGTGGCATGTAGCAGGTTTAGGCCTGAGAGACAGGTGGTGGCTTGCATGAGAGTAAAGGTGGGTCACCTTTAGGAAACGTAGGGCTATTTCTTTTCGTGGGATGCATGAATGAACTGGGCAATAGAAGTGGAAGAGACTGACATTACCTGCACAAGTGATACGGAAAGTATGAGGCAATAGGTTCCAAGTCTTAAACTGATCTCAGGTGCGTTGTTTCGTTCATGAACTGCAGACTTAACAACAGCAGTTGTAGTTAAGCCTTAGGGAATAATTCTGGGTTGTGGGCTCACCCTGGCAGGCAGCTCAGCCCAGCACAGCCACACACTCCCCTGCAGTGGGTGGGGAGGGGATGATCAGAAGGGTAATAGTGAGAAAACTCCTGGATTGAGGTAAAGATACTTTAATAGGTGAAGCAAAAGCTGTGCGTACAGGCAAAGCAAAATAAGAATTTAGTTCTCTACTTCCCATCAGCAGGCAAATGTTCAGATATTTTCAAGGAGGGAAGAATTCATCATGGGAAGACAAACTCCATAATTTTAGACATCCCTGCTTCCTCAGCATGCTGCTTACACTTTCTGTGATCACTTGATGAATGTGTGAGCCAGCACCGGCAGAATCTGCTGTGATTTGATTATCTCCAGAACAGGGCAGGAGTCTCAGGCATGTTTGATAGGGTGTCTCCTGTCACAGGCCTGTGTTACCTAAACACAGATATTTGAGTTACCTCTTGGAGAAAGGTGATGAAATGTGGTTTATATCCAAAAAAACCCCACAGCATTTTTTCAGAGTCCAAGAAATGCCAAGGACTCCTGTCTTAATTCTGCTTTCTGGGTTATTAGTGTGTGAGACCTGTGGAGCACCTGCTACTTCATGCTAGCACATGGGTCCTTCTTCCCAGGTTGAAGTCTTATGTTCTCAGTCAGCATGCTTCATAGTGGATTCTTAATGGGACTGCCAGTTATCTGAAAATGGAATGATACGTGTCTGCTGGGTAAATGGCTTTTTTGGCTGCTGACCTGCTGTTTTCTTTATGTAGGTAGCATAACTCAGAGGAGAGGAGTCTTGCTGGGGTGGTAACATTTAATCCTTTTTCCCAGAATTTTGGTTAGCGTAATGACGGTTGAACAGTCTCCTACTGATTTCGGGCTTTGTTTTGGAACTTAGGTATTTTACCTTCATTTAAGATGAAACTAGAATTAGTAGGCAGAACGATAATGTCCTTTAACTGACAACTTGGGGAAAAAATGTTTTCAGCTTTGCAAGTTCTTGGGCAGTTCTGAAATAGAAGCAGTGAGCTTCAAGCTCCATTCAGTTTGGAAAGTGCTTTTCTCCAAGTTTAACTTGTTTATCAATTGAAACAGTTAAGCAAGAAGAATAGTTGCCACCTGTCAGGTCATTGTCGCCTGTGGGATGGAGAATAGAATGAACACCTACCATGGAATGTGGATGGGTGAGTTACATTTCAGGTATATTTTTAGTAAGCAATGAAGCCAACAGTTCTAGAGTCTGTAATTTTTGATAATCATTGATGAATTTTAGTTTCCAGACTTCTTGTTTGGCAACTTGACAAAAAAATTTCATCTTTGGAGCTTCACTTAGAGATCAGAGTGAAGGCAAAGAGGCACCTTTGACAATAAAAGCCCTATATTGCCACTAATGTTTCTCTCCTTAGTTTGTATGTGGGAGTTGGTGACTAGTGGTTGTTTCACATTAGCCACATGTTTTGCACCAACACAGTTGATACACTAAATAAAATATTTTGCATTCAGTGATAAATGCAGTAGCACTCCTGTGCTTTGAAAGCTGTATTGTAAAAAGTACTCTTTCAAAACACTTGAGAAATTGGAACTGCCACCTGCAACTTCTTTTGGTTATTAAACTGAATCCTCTGAAATCTTAAGGACTGAAGGGGTTATTCTGATCTCGTGTAATGTGGACAATAACATTTTGCTTATATTTTAATGTACTGCTTACAGTAACTTGTAGTCAAACTGGTTCTTCATCACAGTTTAAAAATTTACCCATTCTTGATCAGCAAGGTTCAAAGTACCGCTCGGTAGAGCGAAATGTCCTCAGTTTTCGAATTTTTAACGGGTTACCGTTGAACAGAGTGGACTAGATGTCCTGCAGAAGGCTTTTCCAATCCAGACTATTGTGGGGTTGTAAATAAAATATTTGTAATTTCCTCTGACAACTGTATTCACTTTGTAATGTTTTGTATAACATCTTAATTCATTTGGCTTCTGTCGTTGGTGGTAATCGAACAATATACAACTTCTCTATCCCTGAAGCAGGGAGTTGAGAAGGTATTACCTGTGTTTACTTGTTATCAGGGCAGGGAACCTGGAGGACAGTGTTCTGTTTTTGCTGCTGCCGCATTTTAAAATTATTATTTAGCTCCTTTAAAGTTTTCAGCTTACAGGCAGCAGGGAAATAGCCAACCATAGACTTCTAAAATCTCTTCTGAGTTAGTACCATTTCACTAAGATGTTATTTGGTGGTAGAGCAGTATGTTTGGGCCTAAGCCTTTTGACCTCTTCTTTGCACCAACCTTGCTGCTGCTTTTGAATGGCTTTGACATGAAAGTGTGGGTGGAGTTGTTTTATGAACTTCTAATGCAGTTTACAGTGCTTGTGTTTATAGTTCAAGAGGATCTGCCAGGCTAAATGTAGCATGTGAAGGGCCCATGCCTGTTCCAAAAGCCTACCTGCTGCAAGGAGAAAGGGGACGGATGGACAGGCAGACACGAGTTATGTGGAGTGAGGGAAGTGCATGTAGTCAGGGCCTTTGCCATGCAGCACTAGGAGCACACTGCAGTGGTTGGGAGAGCTGGAAAGAAGCAGTGCAACTGTTGTTCTCCCAGCCTGTCTTTATTTNAAAAAAAAAAAAAAAGGAAAAAGAAAAAAAAGAAAGGTGAGCAGGAAAAAGAAAAAAATCTTTATCTGCTACCAAGAAATTTCAGTGTTACCCTAAGTTGAGGGAAAACTGTTGTTTAGTCTGGGGAGAAAAGAGGGAGGTGGTGATGGTTGCTCCCCAGCCTGGCGTGAGCAGTAATTCCTAGAGGGTTCACAGGAGGCAAGGTTCAGCACCGTGTTTCTGGAGTGTGCTGCTCGGGGTGCCCGCTCTGGCTGCTGGTGCCCCTGCCCAGCCGTCCAGCAGGCCTGTCATCCAGCTGTATGTACTCTCGTGGGAAGAAGAGACTTGAAACAGGGTCTTTTGGAAGAGCTGTGTGGCAGCAGAAATATTATTTATGGCATAAGAACCATGCTCAGTTGGTGGTGTGGTGGGGAGATAAACCTGTGAATAAAATGTGGATTTTGCCTCTGCCTCACACAATTCATACGGAGGAAGGAGAGCTCCTAGCAACGTCTAGCCACATGAGGGTGCTCTGGGGTTTCCAAAACTTGTCTGCTGAGCCACTCAACTGGAACCTCGGAGAGGAGGCTGCGCTCGCTTCCAGGGCTGTGGAAATAATTAATAAACAGAGATGTTGAAAAAATATTTTCCTTCTTGGTGGGAGCCAGAATAATTAGGTGCTTTAATAACATCAGCGATGAAACATGTAAATGTTCAAACAGAGCTGGTTTGTCTGCTCACCCTGCACATCAGGGAGCAGCAAAGCTGCTGCTTTGGTTTGGTAGAGGTGAGAAGCTTTTGCCGTTGCCTACGTCTTGAGCTTGTCATGCTGTTGTATACTTGGTCACATCTCGATATGAATAGTGAGCTTCATTTAAATTTGGCTTGGAAGGGACTTCTGAAGTTTTTTGGTCCAGTTCCCTGCTTGAAGCAGGTCCGTTTAGATGAGGTTGCTCAGGGCCTTGTCCAGGTGAGTATCTCCAGAGGTGGAGATTCCACAACCTCTCTGACACCTGTGCCAGTGTCTGACTGTCTTCATGATGATAAAGTTTTTCTTCCATCTAATTGGAATTTCCCTTGTTGTAACTCATGTCTGTTATCTCCTGTCCTGTCTCCAAGTGCCTTCAAGAAGAGCCTGCCTCTATGATCTGAACACATTACTCCAAATGATGTGTCTTGTGGGCTTTGAGTAGAGAGGAATAAACATATCCATCCATCTGCTTGCCACACATTTGCTCAATTATACAGCTAGAAAGTGATTGATTGCCTTTACTATGGGTGTACACTCTGACTCATGTTCAAATTGCCTGCCAGGCTACCCTCTGCTCTTCTGTTCTCTAGTGAGTCAGCCCTCTGCACTGGTACTGTGGTGTGTGGTTACTCCTTCCCAGCTGCGCAGTAATCCATGAACTTCCTGTCAGCCCGTATCTTCAGACTAAGATCCCTTTGAATAGCAGAGCAGTCCTCAGTTCATAGAATCATTCAATATCCTGGGTTGGAAGGGGTCCACAAGGATCACTGAGGTCCAGCTCCTGGCCCTGTAGAGGACAGCCCCAAGAATCACACTGTGACCCTGAGGGTGATATCCAGACACTTCTTGTACTCTGTCAGGCTTGGTGCTGTGACCACTTTTCAGGGGACCTGTTGAAGTGCCCAACCACTCTTTGGGTGAAGAACCTTCTCCTAATAACCAACTTAAACCTCCCATGACAAAACTTCATGCCAGTTCCTCAGGTCCTGACATTGATCAGCAGAAAGAAGAGATCAGCACCTGCCCTTCTGCTTCCCATTGTGATGAAGCTGTTTATTGCTCACTCTCCCTAATTTGGTATTTGTGAGCTCACCGTCATCCAAGTTGTTAATGAAAAATATTAAAGAGCATTGGCCCTAGTATTAATCACTGTGGACTGCCTCGTAACTGGTCATAAATTGTATGTTTTTCCTTTGAGAGGTGAAATTCTTTGATGATCCAGCCAATTTTCTGCCTTTTTTGTTGTCCATTTACCAATCAGTAACTCATTAATAAAGATACTGCAGAAGACTGTCAGCAGGCTTGTTAAAGGCACTGTAAACAACACCCACTGCTCTCTTCTTGCTCTTAAAACCATAAGTTCATAGAATGTTAAGGGTTGGAATGGTCCTCAATGACCATTTAGTCCCAATCCCCCTGCCATGGGCAGAATATGTCCCACTAGACCAGGTTGCTCAAGGCCTTATCCAGCCTGGCCTTGAACACTTGCCAGGGTTGGGGCATCCACAGTCTCCCTGGACAACATGTTCCAATGTCTCACCACCCTCACAGTAAAAAATTTCTTCCTAATACCTAACCTAAATTTCCGCTCTTTCAATTTGTACTCATTATTCCTTGTCCTATGACTACAGCTGCTGAAGAGTCCCTCTCCAGTTCGTGGTAGGCTCTCTTCAGGTACTAGAAGGTTGCCATCTCATAGGTCAGGTTGGTCAGTTGCAGTTTGCGCTTGGAAAAGCCACGCAGGCTGTCCTTGTCACCTTCTTATCCTTCCTGTGTTTTGAAGTGACTTCCATGAGGACTTCTTCCATAACCATCCTGGGGATGAGGTTATCCTGACTGGCCTGTAGTTCCCTAGTCTCCTCCTTGCAGACCAGTGTGATTTTTTTTTTAATTTTCCTTCCCTCTGTGTGCCCAGTAATAAAAAATCTCTCCCAGTACCATCATCTTTCAGAGATGTTGGGCTAGCGTTGCAGAGACATCAGCCTGCACTGTCAGCACCCCCATACGCATCCTATCTGTGTCACATGCATGAATTTAGGTACTCCCAAACTCCTGCTTTCCTGTTCCTGGGTACTGCTTCACTCCCTCAGCTTTGCTAGCAGAGCTGAGGAGCTGTAGGGGGCAGACCTCACCAGTGAAAGCACATTAAAGCATTATTAATGCAAGAAGGCAAGAGGTGAGTTTAGAGCCATGGTGACAATTAGTTATCTGGCTTTCACGGTGATGTCCTGCTTTGCTGCCTGCCAGCTCTCTTTCAGTTTCTGTAAGCAAAAAGGTAAGAAGAGAAATGATGATTTTCTAGATGATGGCCAAGTTACCAGTTCAGTGCAAAAGCTGTAAGTGAAGAAATATTTAAAGTGTGACTCAACTCCCCACAGACTTAAGGATAAACTTTCAGGCTGAGGAGGTTTTAATTGTTGGTACAGATACATTGATAGCTTGCTTTTTTAGTTTCCTAAGTGGCTTGTAGCGCTGGCTGGCATGGTGTGTGCTTTAAGAAGCGCTGTTGCCCAGTGCTGCCTGCTCAGACATAATGGATTGTCTAGACAGCTTGCTAGAGAGAAACTTCTGGTTGCAGCACATTTTAACAATCTTTTTATAGGTTCTGGAACATCCAGGTTTTGTAGATTTCATGAATTTTTAAAGAATCGTATTTTTGCATTTAGGTATGTAGTATGGAATCAACAGTTCAACACATGAGCAAGTCATCAGTCAGCATCTGCCAGTTCTGTCCCATACAGGAGATGGGGCATAGATTGCACTCACTTTCTGCTGCTGACTCTCTAACATGTACTCCATAGGAAAGGCAGATGTTGTCACTCTGGAAAGCTGCTCATTTGATATGTTAGGGCCTTGAGGGCATTATTTACTTAATTATTTTGCTTCTGTTGGAAATGAGCCTACTGAAATGGCCATACGCACTGCTGTATGCAGTGGGAGGAATGGACAGTGGGGTGACCTGAACTGCTGAGCTGGTGGCAGCACTCACTTGATCCCAATTAAAATGCTGGAAGGGGCAGGTGTGACACTGGATGTCTAAGCTGTCATAATTTGCTCTGTGAACTGTGTGTGGAGGACATGCTCAAGGTACGATGTGATTGTTGTACACAGCCTGATTTATTTTTTCACTACATTTCATGTCCTATATGTTTTATTAGCTTTATTTAATTATTTAAAAATCACTGGGAATATGCAGTTACTAGTTTATAGTAAGCTAGAAATAGGGAATATATTTAATAAATCAATGTTTCTGAAGCTCTTATAAATAATGCCATTTTAACAAGACATTTCCTTATGCTGGAGATTGAAAGGCACTTATCACTGAAACATCAGTGCTTTGCCATTTTCATTGCTGTATCAAGGGAAAGCAAAATAAACTCTTTTCTATTTTGACACAAATGTCATGCTTTTAGCCTGTAATGCAGAACGCTGACCATCCTGGACTGAAAACAGTTGGTGATAGCTTTATTTTACAAAAAGATTCCCATTTTCTCCACACTCCCACTTTACAAGCAGTGATGCACCAAAGGTTCATTGGAAAAGGATTTTCAAAGTCTAGGAGGATGTTTCAAGTGAGACAGAAGAGAGATCTTAGCCAGTCTGCCTTGGCTGTTTGCTTTTGAGAGATGACACAGGAAATTCTATTTTGTGTCCCATCTCTGAAGCAGGAAAATGAAGCAGTATAACCTAGGTACCCTATATCCCATGGGAGTGCTGAGCAAGGACGAATGAGGGCAGGGGGCTTAGGTGCTCCTGCTTTCCTGTGTGTTCTTGATCCCCGTAGGCACTACAAGAAGGTGCATGCAGTTGGCTCTGTTTAGCCCTCATTGCCCATTTAGTTTGTGTCTTTCTCTGCCGTTGAATACTTCTAGCCCTGTGAAGACTGGAGCTGAGCACTCCAGTTACACTGGCTGCAAAGCAGTACCATGGCTCCGTGGATGGGATACGAGAGACTGAAGTGAAGGCTCCTGCTTGCACAGATAACTCCCAGTGTATTAGTGTGAGCAAAGTGGCTCTGGTGGTTTCCTGGTAAGCCCGGCTGCAGACAGGACAGAGAGTGCCCTCAGTGGGAGCCTGAGGCCAGCATCCTAACCCTTAGGCTGTTTAGGCACTGCTGGTTCCCCATCTTCTAATGTTAGTGTGATTTTTTTTTTCCTGACTTGGGATGGAGAAACGTCTGAAATCTCGGTGTTTTCCATAATAGAACCAGGCAGGATGCCTTTTTCTATCTGTCACTTGCTGACTGGCCTGCAGAAGCTGAAGGCAAGCCGTGAATTGCAAAGGGCCTGAATCTGAGGTTCAGTCTGGTGGGCTGGATGCCAGATCTCAAGTCCGATGAGATGAATACTGCCTTCTGTGATGCTGAGATCAGCCTTGCATCAGGGAAAACTGCCTGCCTCATGAAGTTTTACTTACTTACTGATTTTCTTTTGCAACAGTAAGTTCACAGTTGGCTTTATCTATTTTTATTCTTTGAATATTATTTTATGAATCTGCAGGCCCAAGGTGTGCTGAAGAACAAACACCAAACCAAACACTCTCCTGGTGTGGATGCCAAGTTGTCACTTCTGATGTTTGGCAGTTAACAGGTGCCCAAAGAGTGACTTGTTTACAAAGTATTTGTCAGTTCTGTTCCTGCGTGCTGGGGAGGTGGGCGTTGTCATGGAAAATGGCATAGACCTTGGCTGTAAGTGTGAAGGCTGCTTGGTGGGAATGCTGCAGTGGGGCAGGTTTGGCCTGTGTATCAACTACCCTCATCTGCTCTGAGATGTGATGGTCAACTTTCAAAGAGAGGTAGTACATCATCTTCTCACCTGCCTTCCAGCTGGATACTTTTTACTGTTGCATGCACCTGATATAGATTATTTCAGGTTACATTAGGTATTGGGGCAAATTATTTAGACATTTAGTGGTGTGACAGCACAGTGTTGAGCAGTGCTGGCTTACAGCCACATTCCAGATTGCAGCCAGGACTGTGGAGGGTTGTACAGGACATTGTGTCAAGGAACAGACAGAATTAAGGTGGACGGATTATTCTGTAAGTCATGCCAGTTCCTGAATTCACTTCAGAGTCTTGTCCCACCAATAGTTGTTCCTGTTTCAAGGCCCAAACCATCTCCTTTTCACGTCCAAATACTCTACTTCATTAAAGCTGTGGTGAGGAAATCTTACATTGTAAAAGGTTTTTTTCTCTTTGTGCAAAGGAAGATTAGTGTTGGAGCTGCCTTTGCAAATCATGGTTTAAATTACCAAGCAAGAAATATGGGAATAAGATAGTTATTTTGTGTCTTTACTGAGAAAAGTTTGGTTCATGTGGTGATATATGTAAATGGAACAACTATATTTTAGTAATGATCCATTTAAATTACATTTTTTATCGTCTTAAAAAAATGAGTTAAATGGTCAAATATTGCATTACTTTTGCTTCTAACCTATAGCAAGCTGTTTCGGTCGAAAATCAATTTAAAATAGAAGTGCAAAATGACTTAATTTAAATTACAGAAAAGTAAATGAACTGTAGTATTTGTTCTGAAGGTTCATTTTGCAGAAATGTTTCTTTTTTAAAAACAAATGAAGGGGATATTATTTTCAGATAGATCTTTAATAAAACTAATTTACTATTTTTTTCTCATTCTTTTATACTCTCAGTCGTCACTAGTCAAAGACACAAGAACAAAGCAGATGTTACTCAGCTACAGTCAGTTTCTTGCTGTTAGGCTAATGAGATATTTTCACTAAGCAAAACTGAAAAAGTTAAAAAATTGTTCTTTTAGAAGCAGACAAAGCCTTCTAAGCTCTAGTTCCAGTGCACCAGCTAATAATTCTTCAGATGCAGTATTTGACTCGTTAAAGCTGTGCAGTAGTGATTTAAATGATGTTAATAGGTTGGCAAATATATGGCATTAGAAGGATGCATAATCACATTTCAAAATCTGATTTTGTTTTAAGCTTCAGAGCAAACATTTTTAGCTTCAGAATGTTGTCTTGTAACTAAGAGAATGGTGTGCAGTCTCTGTAGGAGGAGGTGACATAACACTGAGCGAGGCTGGGAAGAAAGGATGTAACTTAGCTCTTCGTTAGAAGCTGCCTCCTGTATCATCTCGAATCAGCAGCAGAAAAGGTGTCATTTTTTGGTGAATCCTGAATTTCTGGTGAGCGACAGGGTGTACACAGTCTCCCTCCAAACACTTGGATTACTAGTAATCAGCATGTTTCCCTCCATGTGGAGGGAACTATACCACCATTATTCCTAAAGTTATGAAGGTCTCCTTTCAGATGCATGTATTATGTGCCCTACTTTCTCTTTGCTCTGCTCTGTGATCAGTATGCATTACATCTACTGCATCGGGATCCTGTGTCCCCTCTCATGGGTAGGGGAAAAAATCCAAATCCCAGAATTCAGTTCTGACAGATTTATTTTTACTTGCATTGTACATTTACAAAAAAGGGTCTTGTTCATCCGTACTGATTCCATGGAGCAACAGAAATCTGTGAAAGGAAGACAGATCCTGAGTATTTCAGGGAAACATTTTTTATTTTTAGAAGCTGCTTAAAGCTGTCTTTTTTACTATTACCCATTGCATCTCAGAAGTCTGAAGAGAATTCGGGAGATGGAACATTTTAAATATTCAGAACATCTCTGTTTCTTTGCTTAAGGTATGATTGTCAGGATTTTTTTCACATGAAAAGCAGGACCAGTGCTGCTGTTTATAAAATACATAGACTGCTTTGGTGTTACACACACTTCAGTAGCCCTTGCAAGCTTGCTGCGTTTTTTTGTGTGTGCATGTGCGCATAGTTAATCTTTAAAACTTGACATGTATCTCTATGATAATAAAAATTACGCCATCCTCTCCTTTCTTAAAGTGGCTTTTTAGTAGGTTGCTTTGTAAATGTCACAAACTCTACAATTGTTGCTAGGTAAATTTTTCCCCCTCCTTATCTCCAGTTTGTATAGCCTTTGGAAAAAAGCAGTTGCTGGTCTTGAAATTCTCTGCTTCCCGTGACCCCTATATTTTTGTGCATTTATACAAACCATGACAAACTTGCAGTGACTCCTTGCTTATGTTAGTTTTCCACTTTGTCTGCCCTTTGTCTTTGTACCAGTTGGCATGTAAAAATCAGGAGCAGTTATTTAAAGAAAATGTGTTTTGCCTTAGATTTTTTTACTGTGTCTTCAGAGATGCTATTTACTCCCTAATGCCTTTCTTCACCCCCTATTGGGAGTAGGTTGTAGTAGAAAAAGTAACTGCACTTAGGGAATAGAGCAAACTTAATATGGAAATGGCTTAAAATAGTCTTGTACACAAGTTCCTCGTTAATTTTTATGTACAGTAGATGTTAAAGAACTGATCACTTTAAAGAAATTCACTATTTCTTCAGAGCAGAACTCAGGAATGTAATGAGGATTTTGTGGATAGGATTGTTACTTGCAGCTCATTGTTTATGGTTCACCTGTTACCACTCTCCACATCCCCTGCACTCCTGAGTACACAATGTGAATGCAGCACAGCAGTGGAGGGCAAATCCCAGGATCGCTTGGCCAGGGATAAAAGGATGGTGCCCTGTGGTGGCAAAGTCATCTCTTTGGTGAGCAGTTCCAGTGCACTCTCTTCTTGGTTTGGAGACTTTTTGGTTGTCCTTTTGGTTTTGGTTTGGAGGCTTTTTGTTGTCCTTTTTTACAAGTAGAAATATTTATAAAGGGGCATAATAGCCTAAGTCTTTTGCCTCTAGCAGTGGCTGGGTGCCAGGATGCTTAGCAACAATGCTGAAGATATTCTTGATCCTCTTCTTCCCCCCACTCATTCTTGCCCCCTCACTTTTACTGACATAACAGTTTGTGGGATTATGTTTTAAACCAAATAAGTGAACCAATCTTGCTTAAAATGCAGGTTTGTTCTTTTTGTGTGTGTGTAAAATCTTAAAAAAAAGAAAGAGAAAAGCCCACATTTTGTGGCTTCAGTGGAATATGCTTCAGGGAGCTAAAGAATTGTCCTGCTATAGATTGAGGGGAATGAGAGGGTCTTAAACTTCTGCAGGGAAATGTGAACAATTTGTGAATGCACGCCTGTGTCACCACCAAACTCTTCATGGCACAGCCACTTACTTAAATCAGCTACCTTTCGTTCTGTGTCTTGAAGGTTTGTTAGCTTTGAACTGCAGGCACGTGGTGTTCAGAAAATGTGGTATTCAGAAGTGCACCTTACATAAAAACCACTGGTCTTATCAAAACAAGGATTTATCTGTGGTCAAACTAAACAGCTGGGAAGTTGAAGGGGAAATTCTATTTCAGGGAAGCTCTGTCTCACTTGGCTCCTCCAGTTACAAGTGGTGTAATCAGTAAGGCAGTCTGCAAGCACTCAAGTGAAACTCTACTGGTCTCCCATCTTATAAATTCTTTCTGCTAATGCATTGGAAATTCATGCTGTTTGGTGTCCGTATACAGTAATTTAGATCTATGCAGACTTGCTGTAAGTAGAATGAGTTTTGGTTTAATGGTTGTGAGGGGACACTGCAGGCATGGAGGTTCTCGAAAACCTTCTGCTACCTGAAATCATTTTGTTCCCTTTTCCCTAGAAAGTTTCACGGAGATTGGAATTATTGCCAACTTTATCTACCTTTTTTTTTTTTTTTTTTTTAAATAGCAGGTGAATTTCCACGCTCACCTTTACACTTTTAAGTTTCAGTAGCAAATAAGTTTATGGTAGCAAATGAGAAGTTATGAGTTGAGATTTTTTTGCTGCTGCTGGCCAGAAATTTGTGAATTGATTGTTGGTGATAAAGGTTGTCACTGGTGAATGGTCACATCTTCACAAACACACATACATAAATTATTTCAATGAATTTGGTCAAAATTGGTCAGAATGTAGGAGATGCTTCAAAATCTGAGTGGGTAATAGCTTCATGACCTTGTGCTGTAGGACATGGAAAAACTCAGGTGTGAGGTCCTTAATTCAAATCAGAGACATGAAAAGTGTGAGCTGATTTCCCAGATCTCATCTGTATGTTTGCCTCTCTCTTCATCCTCCCTCAGATTTCCCAAAGTCTTCCTTTTTATTCCAGTGGAGAACAAAAATCCAGAAATACAATTTTTTTTTTTTAAACAGGATTCTTGTTCACCAGCCTACCCTATTATTATTAACTATAATAGATATTTGAAAGGAAGCTCTATGAAATGGAGTAGACTGTGCCATCATCTTGAGATATTAGCATCTTTGTAATGCAGTTCAGATAATTAAAGAAAACATGTCTGACATTTTTGTGTGTGTAGCTGGGACTGGGCAGAGGAGAGAGGCAAAAAGAGGTGAAAGCTTCCTGCAGTTTCCTACCTGCTTGTGATGACTGAAGCATTCAGCTGTTGATACTAAAATGGGTTATTCTGGGGTTAACTGAGGTAATTGCTAAGAGGTGTTTAGCAGGCCACATCACATTGTTTTACCAAAGGAGGCAGCTGCACGAGGCATTCTTCTGTTTGCGTGCTGAATTAGTAGGGCCAGTTTGGGGGCTAGAACTTGTCTTGGCTGGTGGTGGGTTACCTAGGAAACAAGGATTAAACTTGCCCCCAAAAATCCTAAATGAGGAGATGAGTTCAGATTTTTATGAAGAGTGTTTAGCTTTGTGTTGTATAGATACGTACCACATGCATTTATGCATGTCTGACTATGGTGTCCAAAAAAAATTTCACAAACGCCTTCTTTTTGTGGTATCTTCGCAAGAGAGGAGATAGGGTCTCAGGCAAGTCAAGCTCAGACAAGGCTGAAAAAGAGGCATCACTTACCAGCATTTTTCTCAGAGATCTGCAGTTCAAAAGGTGGTAAAGTACTGCTTGGCAGTTACTTCCAGAGTTTCTGGGAGTAACTTGCTGCATTATATGTGCAACCTGCCATTGTCATCTCTGGCATGGTGGAATCTGAGTCAGACTGCCTCTGGTCTAATGCACAGCTTGGTTTTGTAATATTTAGAAGAACTTTTATTCATCTCTTTAATTACAATCTTTAGATGAGAAAGGGCATACTGTTTCTAATACCATAGTAGTCTTGCTATCTTCTGAGATGTAACCTGCAAAGAATAAGTTTCAGTACTATTCAAAATAAATTAAACTGTTTTCAGAGAGTTTATGACTCGCAGCTACAAGAATTTTAGAGTCAAGGCTGCATGCTCTGCAATGCTTAACTTACTCCATTTTAGTCTTTTTTAGAGGCCTTTGTGTACTGCCTGGTAGGGCTGTGGATGATATCTTCGATAAACTATGCTGATGATAGTGTAAAATATTGTTAAAATTATTGTAAAAATAGAAACTTGGTACTACATGTTCTACTTGCTGTGACATTCTCATCATCCCTGCTTATTTTGCTGTCAGAAAAAGAAGTCTCTGTCTATAGTTAGCATAGGAAGGCGTATCTGGCCAAAAGAAGAGCGAGCTTATCTCTTATCTGCCGCCTCCATCATTGGCACAGTTGGGAGCGAAGGCCTGACTTCACAGCTCTGCTTGCGGGTGAAGGGTTGGGGCACTTCTTTAATTTGGCTTGCTCTGGGGTTTTTGATGCTCCTGGTGTAGGAGGTGAGCAGAATCAGGAGTATTTGTAGTGAAAGCAGAGGCTGCCCAGAGTCATCAAAACTCTGCTGTGGAATCCCCTGGGCTTCCCATTTCACTGCCACTGTTGCAACTTCAGAGGATTTCCTCCTGAAGTCCCTGCTCACACTGAGTCACCTGCTTCTAAAGCCGTTCATGCTGCTTTCACTCCACCTTTCAAATACAGAGCTTATTTCTGTTGCACTAAATCCTTTGGGCCACAGCTGTCTTTTTCCAGTGGCTTTCCAAGCCCCGTGATCTGCCCAGTTATCAGGCTGTTTTCCTTCATTGGTCATAAGTCAGCTAATTGCTGCTTTTGCCTGCTGTTGACACAATCTCATGGACACAGTGACTAAGAAGAACAGTCAATACATTAGAACAGAAAGGAGAGAGACTTCTATACTGTAGCAGTAACACAGTAGGGGAGTTTCAGTAGTGATGCTGCTGGTGAAGCCAGTCTTTACAGGGGCAATACAGTGCTATAAGTACCTTGATTTAGATATATCTGGCCTTAAGTGCCTTGCCCTAGTAGCAATATTGGCATGTGTGTGGTGGTGGCTGTCTTTTTTTCTTCTCCTAATCTGACTGGCCTACTAGTACACCAGGAGGAGAGACCTGGTGTTTTCTCTCAGCTGGACTTGGGAAGCAAACAGTTTGGTTAGCATATGTTGCACAAGGTACATTGTTGGGGGGTTGCCTGTGTACCTGCTGCAAGATTGCCTCAAAAGCATCTTCCATCTGGAGAACGCCAAGAAATGTCCTTGCTTTGGAGGAGACTAGTCCAGAATACTCTTCTGCACGCTTTTTGTGGGAGGGACTGGGGTAGGAGTTTGCTTCTGGCTGCCCCCAGGTTGGTTACACTCATTCTGCAGAGATATGCAGAGATGGCTGGGCTGAGCTGTACTGCTCCATGTGGATTTCCCAGCTCAGGTGGCATTCACCAGTAGTTTCTGAGCCCAACAGTTGGAACCTTGTTCACAGATACCATACTTGCTAAAACTTCCTCTCTATTAGAACAAAAAAATCTTTGTTCTACCCTGCTTGCTTTTATAATTTTGCTTTCTTTTCAATGCTTATAACATCAGCAGTACTGTGAGGAAGAGGCATGTATGTGTATGCTGGCATATTTAGGTATAAACACACAAATTAAAATGTTGACAGGGCTGGTATCAGTGCAGGACAACTGATGTAAACAATTCTGCATCCTTTTGTAAGACAGTGGAAATTCTCAAAGATGAGGTAAAGGTCAACCTAATTTTGTGGGTTTATATAACTGCATTTTTCTCTAAATTTTTTTTTTCCTTCACTGTGAGACTCCCGTAAAGTGAAGCTGTGCACAAAGCAAATTACACTGCAGATAGCACAGCAAAGGCTGTCAGCTGCTCAGAAGGTGCCCACGGTGTGAATATTTTGATTTAGCTTTTCATTCCTATTGTCCTTTGTGTTGTTAGCAGCAGCAGTAAAACTTTAGGAATAAATTGTAACTTTTAAATTGCTGCTCTTTAAGGGCCACAAAATGGTCAAGATAGATGTTACTGCTAATTATCGCTGGTGAGGACCACTGTGCTAAGTGGTATTCAGAGGTTTCCCTTAAACCAAAGGCTGTAAAATCAGGGAAGTAGCACTTCAATGGGAAAGGCAGGGTGTTAAGAAATAGTGTGTGGATTGTTTGACTTTTTCATATGTACTAGTGCATTTGTGGCAGATTTTTCTGAAGTAGTTGTAACTCTTGTGTTTCTTAACCGTGCAATTGCTAATTCCCCTTGGTGAGGAGGTAGAGTGGACCCTGCAGGACCCAAAGGGGAAGGATAGAGCAGTTGCTGATGGTTGTAGGTGTGTGCTGAGAGACAGTGTGGAATATGAGTGAGAAGCTCTGGATGGGCAGGATAGTGCTGAAAAAATGTCAGCCCACTTATATGCAGGCTTTTGAGAAGAAGGAAGAAGAGTGAGTAATAATCCTGATAGGAGGGAAAAAACATGAATCTTCTGTGACAAAACAAGAGACCCAGCATAGAAGATTTTAGAAGATTGTGACGGTACATAAAATGAGACAAAGAAAACCAAGGCAAGTACTTGCCTTCAAACTAGAGAAGATGACTGAGGGGAGATAGGGATAATGTTGATGTAGAGGAGGTTTCATCAGACTTGAAATTCTAATATCAGGTGTTCTGCCCCTCATCAAGTACTGAAAGCTCCACTGAGCTTTAGAAACAAAAGTTATTTGTATGAATCTTCAAGGTTTGTGTGGGTCAGGCTTTCAGCCTTTTTCTCTGCAATTAAGATTTAATGTTTCCCACTTCTCACATGAAAATCTGCTGGTTACTTTTTGTTGACTAAAGGACTCATGCTGGGCTAAAGAGTCAAATACTAAGA
Organism: Platysteira castanea; assembly: GCA_013397175.1. Lineage (NCBI taxonomy): Eukaryota > Metazoa > Chordata > Aves > Passeriformes > Platysteira > Platysteira castanea. The sequence goes on from VYXC01007173.1 coordinate 302,857, forward strand.
GGACTGGCTTCAATGAGCTGACATTAGATGTGGCCAAGAGAAGGCACTGTATGAGCCAAGGGATGTCAAAAATAGATTTCATTGGAGGAGAGTAAATTGTTTGGTAGAGGCTGGGGTGATATTTTCAGAAGAGGTTCAAGACCCTTCAGAATGTTTTGCTCCCATCTTAGATGAACTAGAGAGGAAAAAGTGACAATGTTTGGGTACAAGTCAGGGTGAAGACCAGATAGAAGGGAATGTTTGAGAGATGCTGAAGTACTGCAGTGACAGGGCTGAGCAGATCTGTAAAAGTAACTCAGAGTTTGTGGAATTCCTAGGTCATGGGCCTGAAGGAATGGAGATGAAGAGCATTGTCTCTATTTTATAGACAGTGTCCTGTCAAAAAGACAGTGGTTTGGATCAGAGCCAGAAGTTTTTGGTGCTAAGCTCTCGTTTCTTCTGTTTTGTACCATGAGTGAAAGGTAACAAGTCCCTTAGTAGTCCCTGTAAGAGAAATGCTGGCTTCAGACAGCATTTGCAGGTTTCTATTGCTTCTTGGAAAAGGAGGAAAGAAAATCTAAATGTATCAGTTCTCACTTGTCTGTCTGTAATGCTGCTTCCTTCCTTCTTTCTGGAAGGAAAGAGGAAAGTGTCTAGCTGGATATGTGGATGACTGAGAGTGAGGGAAGAAGTTTTGGATCACCCAGTAACAGTCATGTAGAGCCTTGCTGCCCTTGTCACCCAGTTAATTCCTGGGTGCCCTGTGGGGTACTCAAGAATTTCAGAACAGAGCATCCAAAAAACCCAGGTTTTGACTGAGAGCTGCTCAGAATGAGCGAGGTGAGGAGTGCTAGCCAGCGTGCTTCTCTGCAATCCTGCTGCTGTTTTTAGATGAGACTGCTGAAATCAGGATTGCCAGGGAGACAGATAATGCCTGAGGCAAATGTCTGAGGATTTGCTGCAGCTGAAGAACTGTAAGTGTAAAAGTCTCCTCTTCAGAATCCACTGCCTGGGCCCAACCTCCTGTGGCAGGTGCCTCCCAAGCCCTCTTCAGAGAATGTGGCAAAATTTATTTTTAAGATGCCACTGCTTAGTGCAGGACCTGTGTCTAGCTTAGAGCACTCACTGGAAGTGTGAGAGGTCTGAGTTAGCTTCTCTTGTCAGCCTGGGGATACAAGTCTGCATCTTCCACCTGTCCAAAGAGTTGCCCTTGTTGTCGGGCTGGGATGAGGAGCAGCATCATATTTGCCTGCAGCTCAGAGCTGAACCCCTTTTACAGCAGAGACCATGAGTTCTGGAGATGAACAGATGAGCCAATGAGTGGGAGAGCGTTGTGCTGTAGCCCAGTGGCTGAGACCCACAGGCAGCACAGAGAGTTTTGCAGGTTGGAGCTCCTGCATCTTCAAAGTGTGTACGTTTTACAGTAAACAGACCACGGATAATAACCTGAAATAATTCCCAGCCGTGACTGCATTTTGTAACTGTTCCAGGTTGGATATATTACTGTTATCAGGCTCTTTCACAGCATCTAAGCCCTCAGGTTTTGGATTGCAGTGTTGTTAAGGGAGGCATTAGACGTCTGACTGCTCGGGCTGGGCGCCTTTGATCGTGTGGCAGGAATAGGTCAGGTGGGCAGGCACTGTGGTCCACAGTCAGATGATGGAAATTGGATGTCCTTTGAGCAGCACCGCAGTCTCACAAAACGTAAGAATTAGCTGTGTACCGAGGGGCAGGAGGATTAACTACCCAGTCATCTGTTTAGAAGGGCACTCAGGGGTAGAGGCTGTCTGTCCAGCATGCTCTTAGAAGGAGTTAGTGAGCAGTGTTCTTCATACAGCAGGTCAAGAGTTTAATTATGGGAGGCAGTTTGGGTGAGTGACTATGATGTAGTGGCGTTCATAAGGAGTGGGAGAGTAAAACCAGTAGCCTTCATAAGAAGAAAAGAGTTTATTTCCTTGTCAAGCAGTACAAAGGGCTCAAATGCAAACTGTCCCACCTTGCAAAGACAGGCAGTGGAAATTGCAAGCGTTTCCTTGACCTCAAAACTAGGAAGGAACCAACCAAAAAGGAGGAGCTGGGTCAAATGTCTAAGGACAAGTGTAAGTGAATGTAGTGCAAGGGATGTAGGTACAGAATTAGAAAGGTCAAGGCAGAGAACAAGATGCAACTAGTAAGAGAAACTGAGAGCTACAGTAAATAATTTTTAGGATGTCAAAGTCTTTGCTTCACTTTTCCAAAAGGAACTAGCATGGTAGCTGGCTTGGTATAAAATGCTTCTTGACTAAAAATAATGTAACTGTTTGGACCTCTGTGTCATCCTCAAGTGAAAGTTGATACTGTGGACTCTTCTTTGTGTCACTTGGCATCTATCCCACACCAGAATCTTGGATTTACTACTTTCATTTTGGCCCAACTGATAATAACCATCGTTATTTACAATGCAGTCTCTGCCTGCTTTACATTTTTCATATCTGACATGCAAAGTGCCTCCCCGAGGAGGTCTCTTAATCTCATCCTTCTTCACCCTCAAGCTGTGTAGAGTTTTCTCCAGTCAGTGCACAAAAAACCTACTGAGCTGCTCCTTCCCCCAGCATTAATAGGATTTCCCAACATAAATCTCTCATCTATCAATGGATTAACATGCTTAAAATGCAGCTCACTGAGTGGTTTAGAGCTCAGCCATGGGTAATAAAGTACAGTACCTTTCACCATAGTAATGCCAATTCTGATCCACACAGGATGTTAGTGACTGGGAGTTACTGCTTGAACTGAATCAGCTGAACGTGGTTACAAACCCATGTCAGGGATTTCTCTCTGGGCAGAATGGAGTGAACTGTGCAGGCAGTGCCTTCTCATTTCAGGGAGTAGAAAGATATGCACCCACATTTAACTTAGACAGTTTTAAAGATGTTTGCTAGAAATCAATGGTGGTACAGTGGGATTTCTCATTTTTTCCTTTTAAAGAAAAGAGATGATGGGGGGGCAAAAATCCCAATATATTTATTATTCATACTTTTCTTCAAACATGAATAATGTTTGCAGTGATACTTGTAACTTTGTTCAGTTCTCAAATAACATGGTATGGGGCACTGATTGGTGTCCTCTGACTGTCTTCTTGGGGTACGACTGGTTTGCATACACATGAATTTTGTTCTGTTTTTAAAACTAGTTTTTTGGGTTCTTAAGCATTTAAAAAAATTTTTTTTTTGCATATACCTGTCACTGTACCCAGCAGAATCGAGATTTTTTTCTTTTAAAAAATATCACTCCTATTACAGAACTAATGTATTTGGACCCCCTTGAGAAGGGAGCCACTTGGAAAAATGAGTCACAGTTTATTTCCAGACCTTAAAGTGATGGGTATGTGATTTTTTTTCCCTCTGAATTTTTTAAACCATTTGTCAAAGAAAATAAACTTTAGTCTTGGTTAAAAAGAAGCAATCATGTGGCAAAACATTTTAGCAGTTCAAATAAGGGCTAGAGAAGCTACAACCCTTATGGAAAGTCAGATATGTCATTCTCTACTTCTTTTT
>VYXC01007173.1:306382-388950 GCA_013397175.1 Platysteira castanea
TTCTTGGTAATGCAGAGTGTGGTGATATGTAGTGTCCTAAAATAGTCTTCTTCATCTGGAGAATATATCTGTTAAGTAGAGCAATTAGTAATTATATACTGGGTTGTTTTTACAATAACTCAGATGTTTTTCTGCAAAACTATTTCCAAGGTTATGATTGCTCCTATCTTTTGTTTTCTCTTTCTTTCATCTCTTCTTTCTTTATAGCAAAATTTATAGCAGAAACTAGAACTTATAAACTACTACAGTGAAATAGAGATTGTCTAGCATCTTGATCGTTTTGAGCAAAAGAGACTCTCTGTGCTAGTAATTAGTTCTCTTGCTTCAGCTGAAGTCCTGTTTCATGCAGTGGTTTTCTCATCTGTGCTCAAGTGTTTGCATGGATCCATGGATTTTGTAGTTTACCTCACGATAGCTGTAGAAATGTTGACATTTTTGGTTTCATAGACTTCCTAAACTTCTACTCCTTCCATGTGGTTTTAGTTCTTTTATTTCTATTATGAAAATGAACTGGGGAAATTAGGATTTGGTGTCCAGGGATAGGTATTTTAAAAAGGATCCTTGAGCATGTGGAGAATGCAGGAGGAAAAATACAGTGTATGCAGGGCAGATCTGACAGCTGGTAAGAAGGTTTAATGAGTGAAGGACCATGGGCCCTTCATCTCCAAAAAGGAAAGCCTTCACAAAGCTCCAGAAATGCATGAAGCTCATGTGCTTTGGGCTATGCCAACCCTGGGTCTAACTTTTATTTAGCCTTGTGTCCCTGAATTCTGAGGCTGAGGAGCCACTACCGTAATATACTGAAAGTGAACATTTACATTGACAGTGGTTTTGCCCCAGGTCATTTAATTCAATTCTGGGTGATGGTTGATAATGCTGCAGGTTGGGTATGGCTCCTGGCCAGTTGTGCCTTCCTCTTTGGATGGCAAAACAAAATGATTCAGCTGGGTGCAGTCAGGGGGTGTCCTGAGGTGTGGGTTTGCCAAGTACTATAAAGAGAATAGTTAATAAAGGATGTCCAAGGGCCAGACTGATACTGATAGGAAGGTATGAAGAGATGCAGAAAATGAAACTATTACTTGGCGTGCATATGTATCCTTAGGCAGCTAAGTGCCTGTATTCCCATCTCACTGAATTTGCTGCTGGTGTTAGTGGAGGTTGATGTCTTCCTTGCTTGAGTCAGCAGTGGGACTATTTCTGTAGCTTTCTCTACTACTTCTGAAGTGGCAGCAACAGAAATCTTCCAGTGATGTGCTGTGTGTTGCACAGCTTTGGGCTGGTTGTAATAACCCTGTTAGGACAGTAGTTCATCACCTTGGTAGTTACCAGAGTCCAGCTGGTCTGAAGTAGGTATTTTTACTTAAAGTCCTTCTAAGAAAGGAACAGCACCTGCTAATGAACAGTTTTTGTAGCATTTTTGTTGAAAATGAAGTTGTTATTTTGGTATACAGTCAGTGGCTATGGGGTTGTGTATTTTATTATTCATCAGTAAGAGAGCTACATATCTTCCAGCGATATGCTGTGATTGTGCCGAGCAAATGCCCTGGTTGGTTTGTTCCTGCTCTCCTTCCCTCAAGAGGGGTATTGTGTTTTGTGGCTTAGTGTTTTGTTGTGACAGATGCAGAAATGGGCACTCACCTGCGCTCCTCGGTGCTGGCAAAGGCAAGAGCAAAGTGTGTTTTGTCCTTGGAGTGAAAGCAGTGATGTCTGTGCAAGGCTTCTTTTCCAGGGAAAATCTTGCCACCGTCTTGTACCTGTCTCAGTAAAACTGTAGCAGCTGCACTGGCATCTTGCCCTTCACCACAGGCAGCTGCACTGCACCAGGGAACAGAGCTGTGCACTCCAGGTGACCTTCTAAGCAGCTTGGATTGAGGCACTTGGAAGATAGTCACCTAAGAGAAAGAATGCTTGCACTGCTGTGCTTGGGGCCTGTTATTAGTATTGGGAAGGTTTTTGTGAAACATTTCCTATGCCAGCTCTGCAAAGCAGTATCCAGAGTCCTTCATGTTTGATACAGGAAGGTATTTTTGGAATGCTTTCTTTTAAAAAGTTATCTTTGTAAATACTTTGTTGGCTTGAAAGCCTTTGTTTTATTGTTTTTTTATTGAACATAGCCCAAAAACTGTTTTTGAAATCAGGACTGTTATTCTTTATTTTTCTTGTTGTTTTTGTGGGGATTTTTTGCGGGGGTGGTGGTGGTTGCGAGAGTGTTTGGTTGTTTTGTTTTTATTTTTTTTCACTCCTATCCCTCATTTTCTACTATCCCCTACCACCAAAGACTGTGGCTCCCTCATGCTTCCCATTTCTCACTTCCACCTTGATTAACTTTGAGTTGGTTGGGAAAACATATTTGATTCTTCTTGCATTCCTGTTCTGTTGCAGATTTTGACTTGAACTATTTTTGGCATTGGAGCAAGTTTACAGACTACGTGCAGTGCGTCCTCACGTTCACTGGCGTGACTGGTTACATCACTTACCTGTGGCTGGACTCCTCCCTCTTTGTGGAAACGCTGGGCTTCCTTGCTGTGTTCACTGAGGCCATGCTGGGTGTCCCCCAGCTGTACCGCAACTACCAGAACAGATCGACAGAAGGGATGAGGTACGCTGCTTGTCCTACATCAGACACGTGTGTGCCTTTGTGTGGGTTGTCTGTGCAGTGTGGGAATGCTTCTTCAGGAAGGGAAGTGTCATCTCTACAGTTGTAACTTGAAAGTACAACAGTGGTCAGAGTAGTATCTCTGTCAGTAGGGGCTGGTGCAGCACTGCTGAGGGCAGTGGGAGTTCCACGACACCTCTGAAGTCTGACCCATTATGCAAGTGCAGCTGGACAGTTCCAAGGTGAACAGTTCCAAGCTGACAGTTCCAGTGTTTTAGTGAAATAAACATGTGAAAACACTGCTGTTGCCATTAGCAGCATGTTGCAGTTCAACTCAAGCTGTGCTACACTGGTAATTAGAAATGGTCTAAAGAGATCTTGCATATCAAAAGTAATAAAGAGAATTAAAGTATTTTGAACCTGCAGCCTATAACTATTTGTGTAACTCATATATTTAGCTTTTTCTCACGTCTACTCATCACTTCTTGGTAATCCATTATTACGTTTGTAGCAAATGACATCAGTATTTACTTTTGTGTCAAAGCTTGAAACTGACATTTGAGAAAGCTCAGATGTGACTTTCAGTCATGACTAGGAAACCCTCTGTAAAAAAATGTGGGACGGAAAACTTTAATCTTGTGCCCACTCTTGATTCATTAAATCAGATTATCTTTTCGCACTATTTATTGGATAACTCAAATGGTACCACTAAGATTACAAAGGCAACTTGTGAAGCTTTTTGAGAGAGGAAACTTTGACTGTGGCATATCAGTGCATTGGTCTGTAGAAACAATACAGCAGCAAATTCAGTTCACAGAGTGCTGTGATCATTTGTGGCTCTGTCTTCTCTTTCATTGCTTTGTTATGACTTCTCAGCTTTGCTTTTAAATTTGCTGGGATAATTTTTACTTTGGTCAAAACAAATAACCATGCCACCCCCAAACCAAAGCAATTCTGTCCTCTGTTCACATTATTCCCTTTACTTGTTTGACTTATACTTAGCATGCTTATACTAGCTACTCTGAGATATTTTCTAACTTAAAATGTTGAAATGTTCAGAAATTTGCTTTGATGCTTCAGGCATTTTCTGATTGAGAGTCCCTTTGGTACAGAATGAGTCAGGATTTGCTTCCAAAATATTGGGGTATTTTTCGTGCACCTACAGTTTTCCTATTTCCTGTATATGCTATTAGCAAAAGGATTTTAAAAAACCCTTTTTGTTCTTTGTAAACTGCTAAGCATAGAATTGCAGAATTCTCATCTAAGACTGCTTGGCAAAAGAGTGCTGTCTTTAGTCAAGAGAAAATAGCATAAAAGGCTCAGGTTTCCTTGCCATGGAACAGAACTAGGTCAAGGATAGCCGCACTCCTTATCACTTGTGCCCATGGTTCCAGAATGCATTCCCCTCTCTGGTTCCACTCTTGAAGCAGTTCTTTGTGTGGCATTGGACATTGATGGGTCTGGGGACTGACTAGGTAATGCACAACTTGGTGCTGCTGTGCTGCAGTGGGAGGCTGCTTGTGCACATGTTGGTGCTCTTTTCTTTTTTCCAGGTTAGATTGCCGTTTTATGTATGTTGCAGGTACCACACACACTTTGTAGTACCATGCAATCCTGAATTGACTGGGTGTTCTCTGAGCATTACTGGGCTGTTCCTCCTGTGAGAGTGAGTGACTTCCACCAGAGTATGGCCTTCTGTTGAAGGAGCTGTTAGAAATGTTTCCTCTGAACTTGCCTCCCTGTGCTCACTTTTCTAAAAGCACATCAGAGACCCCAGTCCCACAAACACTGAAGGGAGTGCGTAACAGTGCAGGCAGCCTACTTGCATGGGTATTTACCAGGTGGGGGCTGGCTGATGCCCAGGATAGCTGATGCCCAGGATAGCTGATGCCCACTGCTCTGTGTTCAGGGCAGAAATAAGCACATGTGTGGATGGTTATGCTGTCGGAAGCAATTGCACTGGGGATCTGGGCCAAAATGGCTGGCTGCCAGCCACGCTCTTAGCAAGCCTCAGTGGCAAAGTAAAAGATATGAGTTTCAAGTGTCTCTGTGACTTAAGGCTTAATGGGGAGAGCAGTGGGTATTAAGCTGTTCTATATAGTGACCTTTTGGTCAATCATTACATCCTGGTTGGAGGTGGTACCTTCTTAAACCACAGTAATTCTGTCACCTAGTGCAGGAGGGCAGTCTGTGTCCCTGATAAAGACCACAGCCTTTACTGTTGCCAGAGAAGTGGTTGTTCACAGGTTCTCATGGCTTGGCTGAGAAAAGCAGTAACGCGCATCTGTCTCTGAGCTGGGACAGAGCAGCTGATACATTAAGTCTATTTAGCAAACAAGTCCTTTCATAAAGGTTAATTGTTGAAAAAGAAATGGAGAATAAGGTTACAGTACATGGCCCCATCTGATCAGGGTATCCTGCCAGACTCCTCTTATACTCTTGTTTCTGAAAAAAGGCCACACTACCCACAGCCCTTCCCCCCCAGTACCACCTGTTTAAGTGAGAAATTGAGGACATCTCATACTTGAGGTAGCAGTCATTTCCTGACAACAAACTTGGAGACTAGGGGCCATGAGAGAGGTAAATGGGAGAGCTGGCTGCAGTGGCAGGCAGGATACCCTTCAGGAGTCTATCGTGGAAAGGGTCCAATCATCTCACGTCTGTACTTCCCTCTCCTACTGCCTGAAAAGTCCCCTACTGAAAATTTCCTCTGTGTCTGAGGTAAATGTCTAGAGAGCACCTGCAGCTTAGTCAGTTATGTTTATTGTAATACAGCATGGCTGGAATGAAGCACAGTTATGTGCTTTGTAGTGCTCCTGAGAATGAGTCTGCTGGTTCTTTGATATCTCTGTTCTGCTGGATAGAGCTCCTCACATCTTATTTTTAAGTTTTTGTTTTTCCCTTCCTCTCTCATTTTCCTTCTTTTTGTAGGATTATTACTACTATGTCCTGTAGCTTCCTCCTCTGTTCTGAGAGAGTGGAGACCAAAGGAGAAGTTGGAAAGAAATGGAAACAATAAAAGTAGAAAGGAGGTGCATGCTGAGTAACAGCTTTTGTGGAGTGAAGAGAGTGTAGTATGTCCTGGTGGGCTGATGATGGGTGGAAATTTTCCTATGATTAAGTAAACAACTAAGCTAGTCAAAGGAACAGAAATTTTCATCATGTTCTCATTGACAATTCACTTGATTACTTTTGGAATGATGGAAACTTGGAGCTCTGTTTAAGTGTTTAAGTACTTTTGAACGGTTGCAAACCTAAATAGTACGGTAGTAGTTATATAAATTATGGTACTAAACTTGATAGATGTGCTTTGTAGTGAATTGTGTTAATACCTATGAAAGAAATAATCTTTTAATCTCCATTCTTTTCAAGAACTAAATAGTTCTGCGAGGTCGCCTAGTAAAAGAGTAATTTAGTTACTTTAATAATTGGGGTGGATTAGAATTATAAGTGGTTATGTTAGGAAAAAGACAAAAGCTGCCTCAAAGTTAAAGAGTGTTGGAGTATTTGAGGAAAAAAAGGGTACTATGACATTAAAAGATTGTTCACCACTTGTAAATATTCTCTATATTATGTGGTAAAATATTTCAAGATTTGACATCCAGAACGCCTCCCCTCTATCACCTTTTAGGAGGCAAAACTGCTGAGTGCTACAGTTAGGATCTGATGTTCCTTGTATTATTAACTGCTTTTGTTTTCTGACAAAAACCATACAGACAGGAACTTACACTGTCATTTATCTTTGCGTCCCCACTCCTTCTAGAGTAGTTGCCTCTCAGTCACTTTCTCTTTCTAATAACATGAGAAAAGGTGGTGTTAAACAGGAGGCAGTGGAAAGGGCAGGAAGGCTGGCTCTGGATCTGGTGGCAGCACTGCTGCACACAGGGGTCAGTGCTTTGGGAGAATCACATCCTTGTGTGGACAACAGCTTTTGTGGAGTTCCTGTAGTGGGGCAGTGTGTGCTTTTGTGCAGGTGTGGGGAGAGCCTCTGAGGGAGGCACCGGTGTTATTATGCACTCTTCATAATCCCATCTGACCTCTCTCTCCCAAAGGAGGAGGATGGAGGGTGTTCCTCTGTAAGGTCTGTGACCAAGTTGTAGGTGTGTCATCCTACCCAAGGACCGTGTTAATCTTGGAACTGCATGAGGGTTGATTAGCTCCAGGACAGTATTGCACTCCTGTGTGCTGCCCTGTTCCAGAAAAAAATAACTGCCCTGTGGAAGATTTTTCAGAGCAGGTAGAGCAGGATGGATTTCAAGCTGGACTTGACATCCTGCTGCAAGAATTAGGCCGTGAGAACGCAAGCTGGATTCTTGAGATAATGTTGGATGGATACATTACAAATCAGGCCTAGAATGTGCTAGGAAGTGTCCTTGTGCTCAGGAAAGATGTATCGAACTGAAAACACAGAAAACAAAGAGGTATACAGAGCACAAAGGGCTATACAGAGAGATGTAACAACTAGGCCTGGGAATGAAGGAAAGATGCTAGAAACTTCATATTGCTGAAACTGCTAAAGCAAGGCAAAGAGGCAGAGATGTTAAAATGAATGACAAACTTATTAACCAATTACTGACAGTTTCGTATGTATAAGCAGACAGAGTTAACCAATTATAATACTGCTTTAAACGCGTGACAGTAACTTTGTAGTGTATAAATAAATGGCTATTCGGGTAATAAAGGGAGAACGATCATAAAACCATATTGGCTCGTCGTCGTTACTCCGGGACCCTACCCCCGCTCGGTCTCTCGCAACACTGCCCTTCATTGAAAGTTTTTTGCAAAAGCTTCCCAAAGTCACCGGGCAGTAACCCTTTTGACTGCCAGCTGCTGCTCCAACCCCATGGAGAAGCAGTTTCTCTTCAGGCAGAGCTGCTGCATGGCACAGTCTTCCCAGCTCCAAGAAAGAGGTCTGGCAGTAGGCCTGAGCTGGGCTGCATATCTTGAAATCTCAGAAGCCACAATCCATCAGACACCCAATGTAGCCATCAGTTGTTATCGTGGAAACATCTGGGTTCAATAAAGCAAGGTCTTTTTGCAGCAGTAGTTGAGGTCCTGATAACACTGTTGTCTCCTCCGTGGCTGCACCCTGGGCTTGGGATGGCCCTTGCTGTGCCTGGCTCAGCGCTGCAGGTGCAGCTGCAGGGTCAGAAGGACACAACCAGGGAAAGTCGGTGTCGTCCCTCTGCAAGCAGTTTCCCAGGTCTCTCTTCTAGCTCATGGACAGCTTTCAGTCTGCTTGGAGGGAACCTCCTTTCTGCGCGACTTTGACTGTCGTGTTTGGCTGACATTGGGTCAAGGGCTCAGAATTTCACTGCCTGGAGACAACCAATACAATCAGTGACTCTGCTATATGTTGGTAGGAGACTGTCTTGAGAAATCTAGCCTGAAAAGGCTGAATGAGGATAATCTCAGGATTTCATTCAATTAGGTTGTTGTGCTATGAAAGAAAATATTAATTTGGTCCCTCCCGTGGCAGTGCTGGGTCAGTCACAGTGATTATCCTGTTCTAAAAAGCACAAATCGCTGAAGGAGAAACAATTGGCATTTACTGTCTCAGAAGCTGCTGGAGTCAAGAGCTGCAAATTATAAGAATCTTTTTCATTCAGAAATGTTTTATAAGGTGTGCTGCAGGTGCGAGCCAGTTATGAGCAAGTGTTTATCTGAAATGTATCCAGTGAAATGAGTGTGGTGTAAAGAGGTATGAAAGAAATAAATTATATTAAATGATTCTAATATGTATATATATTTAATACATTCTTTACTTTTCTCCTCGATAATATTAAAAATACCAGAAGACAGTATTTCTTTGGGAGATAAAATTTTGTTGTTGAGTCCTTTTATTAAATACTGCTCCATAGCTTTTTCTTTTATGAGACATGCAGCTCTTTAAATCAGTTTTCAGGAGAAAATTTTGACTTCTGAGAGCAGTGTTTGTCCCAGAGACAAATCCTGAGTTTTTTCAAACGCTGCAAAGATTAATGAAAGCTGCTGTACTTTTTCTGCCCGTATTGGATTAACCAGGTGCTGTGATGAACAGATGTAGAAGGCTTTATTCAGGACTGGCTAACCAATGTCTAGCCACCTCATTTAGTGAGATTTTAGGTTTGAGGAGATTGGGCAAGTGCTCTAAAAATACTACTGCTGTGGTTTCTTGGGATTTTTTAGCCTGAGGGAATTTTTTATTTGTGAATAAGTAAAACAGCTTCAGTGAGTTACTTCCTTTGGAGTAAGTTTTGAGTTACTTCCTTTATGCTATTTAAAAGAAAATAAAACCCTCTGCTGGAGGGAGGTAGCAAGAGTTCTGGATCTTTCTGCTCAGGCACCAAGTATGTATTAGCTTCTTCAGAATAAATTTGAGTTCCATTAAAAAGAGAGGCAATTCACATCTGTTCTGGCAACTTTGTTATATATCTGTGCTTCTTTGGGGAGGCTCAGTAAAGGAGTAAGAAAAATTAACTGGAGAAGAACTTCAAATGTGTTAAAAAGAAGGGAAATTAAAAGAGAATGATGCAGGCAACAGCAATATTGAATGTTATGGGTTTTTTTCTCTTCAGCTCCTTTTTCTCACTGTTAGAAACTGCATGGATGAGAGCAAAATCAAAGAAATAGGAGTAGGGATAATGGATGCCTATGTGAAAGATTTCTTTTTCTGAGTATGCCACACACACAAAGCTGACACTGGCCAGTACAGCGGAGACCTGAGTTAGGAGTACATTGTGTCCAGTCCTGAACTAACACTAAGGAAGATGCTGAATAGAGAGAGAATTGTTTCCCTCAGGCTTTGGCATTGTACCCTCCAGGTGCTGATTAAGCAGTGTCTTCTGTTATTCTTAAAATAGCAGCTGCTTTATATATTAAACAGACAAAACAGAGAACATGGAAGAGGGGTATGGGAAGTGAGCGCCATTTAATTAAAAAGAAGCAAACAAAAAACCCCCAATATAGCTTTGTGGATTCAAATAATCTGACCCAACTAAGAAGCAGGTTTTCATTGCATAAAGCATTGTGCAGACAATCCTAGGGATTAAGTTATGAAAGAGAAAGTAGTTCTCAAGGGACTAGTTAGGATCTAAAAGTTAAGTCTGGGACTCTGGCAAACAGTGAAATCAAGGTCTTAAGCGTGAGCCAGAACTACATTGGGTAAATGTAGAATTATTAACTCTACTTACAAGTGGTTTGTACTTAAGGTTGTATAGCCCATTTCTTAGTTTCACTGCCTTTCCTATTGCACCAATCAGAACTGTCACTGTGCTTACAAATTAACTATTTTGAACTATACATATAATTTACTGTAGTTCTGTGATTGTATTCTTTTTTCTTCCTAGATACTCTTCCTACTCAGGCTCTTAGTTTTCTTTGAGGGTCTACAAAAATCGTTGTCGTTGCTTGTGCGGCTCCAGCCAGCATTCGTAGTTTTCTGGGGAAGTTTTACTTGTTTGATTGCTTTGCTTTGCTGACTTTCCTCTTCTGCTCCTGGCACTGATCAGCTGGTTGCTACTGTCCTTTATGGTGGCTTTTATATAAAATATTCCAAGGTTTTTCATTTCTGGATTTTGCTTACACAGCCAGGTTTGCATAGTAGTCAGTGAACAGTTTTCATGACTGGATGGACCAGGTTTTTGTACAACTGTAAGACTTACTACAAACAGCTTGTCTTCTCTCTTAACCCTTCCATTTGTGGTTCTAATAGGCAACAGGAATATTAGATTCCTTTCCCGAATCTGCCTGTTTTAAGGCTAAGAGATTGAAGAAAGTCATCTCTAGTCCTCAGAAGATTTCTAGTTTCTTCTCCCTTGGAAATGTTACTGCATCAGGAAAATAAACAGGCTTGGTCTCAGTGCACTCAGGATGAGGGCAGAGTCCTGTCAGCATGTGAACAGATAGACTGAAACTATTTTGGTCTGATCCTAGCAGTTAAGTGGATTCTCTCCTCTTCTCCAGACCCTCTTTTCACTTGGAGCAGACCTGTGATTGATGCCCCAGGTTCAAGGGCCTGCACTTTCTGCTTGACTCTGCAGATTTGTGGCCTGTGGGTTGCTGTGCTGGGGTCAGCACTGTAGTCACCTCTGTGCTCGCCTGCTGGTCTCCCCAGAGCTGTTCTCTCAAAACCTGCAGCAGCACAGTACGAGGCTCCAAAGACAGTTCTTTGTGCCCTGTGCACTCAACACATCTGAGAATTTCAGGAACTGAAGGAAGGCAGGTGGAAAAATCCAGGAGGGAGACCTTCCTTCCTTCAGCCTCCCAGCACTTCTGACAGTGTAAGCAGCAGTATCCACTTCCCTTTAAGCATCTCTAAGGTTGTAGCACAGTGTGGACTGCTAAAGTTCTTGCACATATTGAACCTTTTTCTCATTTCTCTTCCCCTGGCACCTCATCCCCTCAGTTCAAAAAGTAAATTCAAAGCAAATGACTTCAAACCAAAAGCATTCATCTTTTACAAATAGTTCAAGGCTTCTGGACAGTAATAGGAATAAAGCTCTGCTGGCATGTTTAATGAGTGCTCTCAGTTGGTGCTTTTCTCTGTGCCCTGAAAATTTGAATTATTGTACTTCTGTTACAAAACCATTCCATTAAGTTCAGGTGCTCCATCTTCCTCTGGCAAGGAAGTGTCATGCAAGGTATTTAGCATAGTTAAGGTCAGGTCAAGGCACAAAAGGTGGGAATTGAGGCTGTCATGAAGACACCCGAGAGATGAAAGTTTTCTAAAAATGTTGTCTTCCTCTGTTACCTAACAAATTTGGGAACAAAAGTGCCTCAGTTCTTGAAATTCCAGCACCTATATTGTTTGGTCAGAGTTCACCACAGCCAGTTGTGTAAGTGGGATAAGTTACCTGCTTGTGTGGTTGCAGTCCCTCAGTGCAGTGGGACTGAGTGGGGTTAGAAATACGGAATGGAAGTGAACTGAGATTTGAGTTTGAAGAAATGTAGGTTGAGATGCAAGGATGCAAATATCCATAATGGTTATACTGACTGTGATGAAGGTATGTAAAGTCAGCAGAGTGGTGAGTAGTTTAAATAGTTAATGGATGAGCCAGAACAGCAGAAAAAAGATCAAAGAACCTCAAGCCAGGAAGTGACTTTGCAGGGTGGTCCAGAAGAAGAATTGGGTAGAGAATGGGAGTCGGGCAGATCCAAGTGGGTCAGCTACAGAGATTGTCTGTTTCAGCTTTGACCTGTAATGGTGCCTTTGGTCCCCTGCTCCTCAGACACAGAGGGACAAGCAAACAGAAGAAGAGTGGGAAGTACAGAGGCTGACATACTGAATGATCTGCCCAAAAACTGAGATGAGGAGGAAATGCTCATAGTATTCTTGAGTGGAATGTAGAAATAAAAAAATCTTGATGTCAGAAAAACCTGTTTCAACAAGGCTGAAAGGTAGGGTTTTCATTTGTTCTGGGGAGGATGGCTAGGAATGATACATATCTACATCACATAGGGAATTACATGCCAAGCCAGATGTCCTGGCATTGTTGGCAAGCTTTTGTTGTGGAAGCCTTGTCCCTTCAGATACTAAGTCTTGTATAAGTCAGTTGCCTAAAACAGGATTCATAGTGTACAAGGCAGCAGATGGCAAGAGTTTGGGAATGAAGATAGGCTAGGGGATGTCTATCCTTGTTGAACTGCAAAGACCCTACTTGGGCTGAAATTTTGTTTCATGCTACTGTGTGTGGGACGTGATCATGATGCTTTTATTTCCTCCCTACAGCATTCATTTCTGCCTACAGCAGGGCTTTAAAGCTCTGCAACCACTGTGGGTCAGTGGCAATGCTGCATGTGGGAAGTGGCTCAGAAAGGGTTGGTTTGTGGTGGCCCCTGCTGACAAAGCACAGCCTTCCCACTGGGCTGTGCTTTGGGAATCAGCACACAGGTGTATGGTGTGTCACTGTCACACAGGTGTATGGTGTGTCACTGTCACCAGTAACTTCACCTCTGCACCTCTGTGTGCACGTGAGCATGTGGAAGGAAAGGGAGAAACCTGGCATTTCAGATGAAGAATCAGGTGGTAACATACTTTCATATAGAGGTTGCAAGGGGTTATTTCATAGAATCAGTAAGGTTGGAAGAAACCTCTAAGATCACTGAGTCCAACCATTGGCCTAATACTGCCAGGTCCACCATTATTTCCTTACTAAGGTGTTTTGGAGGAGCATGCAAGCTTTGTTCTTGCAAATATCTGTAACTTCTTTCCAGACAGTAATCTGGAAATCTTTGTCCCTAAGTGATCACTCTTATTTTACCCACTAGTGTGTTTGGGATTTTCATTTCCCCAGTGTTTTCCTAGAATGTGAGAAGCATTTTTACTTACTGAAGAATGTGATTATTCATGAAAAGTAATGACTGCAGCATCATTAGATTTTGTCCTTGTGGATGCTGGCTTTGAAGACAGCTGAACTCCAGTCATCTAGAACAAGGAGACCACTAGAGCTAGGACTGTTACCTTTTGTGTGTTGACCAAAGAGGTAATTGCAGTTACTGAAGTGGAGTACTAGAAGTGTGCTCAGGCTACATACTCATTACTGTATGAAGTTGAAGGGAAAATGTGCTTGAATTACCTCAGGTTGAGTTGGATGAAGAGTCTGATGATCTCTTGGTTGTCTAGGGCAGGAAGAAAGGAAGATTTAAAAGCATTGCTTTGAGCCTTGGGATACACAGCTGGGCTGAAGCAAAGCTCAGTTCCCTCACGTCTTTTTATTACCTTTCAAATTGAATTTGTCCCAAGTTATTTAGAACCAGAGCAGGAAATACACTGAATGGTGTTGCACAGGGACGTTAATGTTGCCACCTCTTGGCACTGGCCTTGCAGGACATAGCAGTGATGTTCCTCCTGGCAGTGGGCAGGCTGCAGCAACTGGGATGTGGCAGGCCAAATTCACCCTGTAGGGAAGCCAGCTGTGGGCAGGAATGTTGCTTCCTGGGATTTGTTTCTCCATGCCCTTGCATGCCAGCAAGTCCTTTTATCACCCAACTTCCAGTGCATGATGTGGGGGCCCCAGGGTGGGCTGTACTAAGTGGCTGGAGAGAAGATGGACAGCATGAGAGCACCTAGAGCAGCATGAGCCAGCAGCTGTGCCTGCAGCCCCATCAATTGCAATTCCGTGAGTGGGAGGTGAGAGACAGGGAAGCAGGGACAGATCCTCAAGAGAAACTTCACGAGTGAGATGTTGAAGGATGGTGTGATTTAGGTGTATTCTGCACCATTCTCATTAAGTTGACAGTACCATGTGTGTTGGCAGCTGACTGTGGTTATTGTGAGAAGTGCAGGAGGTGATTTTCTGCCCTAGCACCAGAGGAAGTCAGCTCCCTGCCATGGCAGCAGGTCTCAAGCTTCCCAGTTCACCAGCAGCAGAAGCAGAGCCTGCCTGATCTGTGTTCACACCACATGTCTGAGCAGACCTGAGCTTTGCAGTCTGGCTGGCATCCATCTCTGTCTCCTGCAGGAGGGGCACTGGTGTGAATTGTGGCTCAAATCTCTCCTCTGATCCACAGAGGGGATTTCTTTTCACACCTGCCTCACAGAACTTGGGGTGTTTTGGGCTGTTTAAGAGCTGCTGCTCTTCTTTCTGCAGCACAAGTTGTAGAGTACTAGAAGTATTTTGTAGCTGTTAAGGGTTACCGCTTTCTGGACCCCTGCAGGCGAAACTTTAAGTACAGCTGCTTGGCATACCTCGAGGCCATATTAGTGATCCCGGACTATCCACCGGCCCTCTGTGGCATGTCTTGTAGTTTCCCCTTGACTATCCTGTCATATGCCTGACACTCTGCCGTTCTTGGGAGTTTAGAAAACAGATGTTCATTTAAAAGAAATCGACAAATACCCATTTACCCTGTTTTTCCATGAAACTTTGTTGTTTAACTGCACCTGTTGGGTTTGTTTGCCTGATGGTGTTTCAGAGTGAAATCTTGCATTTCATCTTTCCTCAGTGATGAGTACTGTCCCTGAAAGTCACAGAAACTTTCAGATAGTTTGCTCTTGGATTGCAGCTGACTGTGGAATCAATTGCTTGTGGATATGGTTGAGCCGAAGCTCAACTGCTTCAGCTTAGTTACAGAGGTCCAAAATAAATGCTGGCTCTCTCTTGCTGCATGCTCCTCTTAGCTCCTGCTAGTTTCGTGGGGCTGGACAAATGTCTTGCTCTGAAGATGGCCAGTGCTGCTCCAGCCTCAGAGGAATTGTTCAGAAGTGAGGTAAGGCACCCACACCAAGCAGGGCATGTAAGACTGGTGAACAGTTTCATGCTTGGATTCCTAGCTGGCTGTGCAATATTTAAAACAAGATCTTTGTTTGTTCACACAGAAGGACTTGTCTTAGGATATGCACATTTAGTTTCCATATTTTCAAACTTCAGACACTTTCGATATCTGATCCCTGTATTTTCTTTTTCTTCTTTTCCTTTTAATAGTTTTTGGCAGGCTAAGCAATTTGCTTAGCATGAGGAGAACTCTTTTTTTTTGTTAAGCCATATGGCATTTTGTTAGAAACAAATGCTGTGTTTATTAATTTTTGTTTGTTTTGTGCAGTGTTAAAAATAACATGGCATTCATGTTTCATGTTTTCAGTCTGTATTTCAGTGCTGTAGGCAGGCCAGCCTCTGATTGCAGTGCAGTATTACGGATGCTTGCTGTCTTTTCTAAGTAGCCTATTTTGGAGCTGCAAATGGGAGCTGAAAGTTTTCCAAAGTCAGGATGATACAACTGAATCTGCTTTCCCTTCCAGATATTCCTATGCAAATGGCTTGTGGGAGGTAGCAGCTTAAAAGGTTGCAGGAGAGATACCTCCTGTACCTTCTTCACTTCCCAAAACCAAATGCAGTGTTGAAAATACTCACTGACAGGCGGTTTCTGCGTAGACTTAATTCCTTAATGAAATACTATATTGTCAGCTTTTAAATTATTTTCTTCTTCTTTTATATCCCGTCATTGAAAGAATTGTCACCGTGTTTTAACATGTATGAAAGTCAAGTGCTAATATATGAAGAAATGTCTGAAACTGTGGCAGTCTAACCAGATTTTCTGATTTGGCAAAACCTGTGTCATGGCCAAGATGTGGGGAAGTTGGCCATGATGGGGGGTCATGATGTGTGGAAGTTGTGGACAACTTCCACCGATTCTTGAGCAAAGAGTCCAGACTAATTCTGCTCTTTAAGTAGGTAAAGGTCAGTAAATTATATTACTTTCTTCTATTATCGAAAATAACTTAGAAGTTTTGAGTTCATCGAGTGTCTGAGCACAGTTAGCTCTAAGTTTTTGACTGCAGCAGGATGTAATTACATCAGGGCAACACGTACGTCCTGTTGCTATTTGTGCTGAAACGTCTGCTCAAAGCACCACAGGATTTTTCAATGGAAGTCACCCTCTAATGTCTGATTCTCTCCGTGTCTTCCAGCCTGCAGGGTATTTTTGGCTTTGTGTATTAAGCTACAAACATGCAGAGTCATAACATCAGTGTGAGAAAATCTGCAGTGCAAACGGGAATCGAGGACTGCTGTGTGTTTTTTCTTCTGCATGTTTTGTGCTCAGTCCCAGCCTGTGTTCTGCAAACTGCTGCTCTGCAGTTTGTGAGCTGTTTGGATGGAGGGGTGCAACAGTCTTAAGACAGACTGGTTCACCAGGGAAATGGAAGAGGGGGCTTCACATCTCATATTTTTTTACAGGATCCTATTTTTTGGTAGTTTTTGTTCTTTCAGATGAAGGAAGAAGAAAGGTGTAATGACCCACAAGTGACTAATGTTGAGCAGAGTCTGCAAAGACTCCGAGGGAAAATCAGAGACTGGAGACTGTTCCAGCCAGATTTTGTGCAGAAGGAATGAAGATGCTGAAAAGCTTTGATTAGGATAAGGCAGTTTGAGCCTGAATATCTGGCTGACATAATTGTTTTTTAAATTACTCAGCCTCTAGTATAGTTCCACAAAAAGAAGCAACAGAAAATGTTCTGGGTTTTTTGAATGCACTTTACAAGCTCTTTCTACATCTAAATAATTCCAGAAATAATTCTGTAAAAATTAAGGTTTGTTGGCTGACTGCAGATACCATGTTACTGATAGCTGATTTTTACGTCTAGCTGATGTCACTTCATGATTAATGTACAAGATACAGGGAACCTGAATGAAACAAGTTGTTCCGTGAGAAAAGTGAATGCTGTTTTCCAGCACGTCATTTATTTATTTAGCAAATGAAAGATGGGTACAGCTTGTTTATGAAATCTGCTATCAGTGGTAGAGAACAGCAGCACCATAGGGCATTTTCATATTGCCATATTAAAAACCAGCATTTAGCAACGCACCCCTAGTCTAATGTCTGATCAGAAGGGCTGGTGTGTCTCTGAGAATTAATTCCAGCAGCAGAATAAATAAGTGCTCTTTCAGATTTTAAAAACAGTTGAAAGAATACCAGCTTTTCCTCTTTGTGGTCATTTGCAATTTACGCAGACTTGGCACTGGCTGTTACTACATTAACAACTCCTTCTTTTGAGCTCAGCTGTGAGGAAGGCGCTTGCTTTTTAGGAGTTTTGTTGTCATTGGATACTGCGGTGCTGATGTACATTACTGGGAAGTGCTATTTTTACCACAAGTCTGCTTCAGCCTCTGGCAATATCAGCTATTTGAACGCAGTTCCTGCCTTCTGCCTCTCCAGTTGGCATCTCTGTTGTTACACAGACAAATGCTGCCATTTGTTTATTTCTGCATCCCCAGGTTGCTCTCTGGCACTGCTCACCCCTAACCTGCTTGCTCGTTTGTGCTAAGAGCAGTTGTGCTCTCCTACTAGAGCGTATCCTCCATATCGGCAAGGTGAGCATTTCCTGTCTTCCACATCTCCCCAGCTTAGCTTTGGTCTATTTCAGGAAAAAATATTTATTCCTAAGTCCTGCTTTGCTCTGTAGCCAGTGCTGCACAGAACAGCTTGGCTCGTGTGACTTTGCAGGTGTCAGGAAGATAGAGCGTGAAGTTGGTATTTGTGAGATAGGCTGGGAAATTTTTGGTGCACACAGCCTCTTTGTGCTATGCTCTCCAGTCTCAGGCAGTGTTGATGGTGGGCCCTGACTGCCTATTTTAGCAAAGCCTCCTCTGAATTAGCAGTGCAGCATTTTCTCTTGCACTGTAAAGCCAAGGGTCAGACTCTGGTGTGCCAGTGGGCTGTGATCTGCCAGCCCATGACACCTGGCACATGGCAAAGGTGGAGATCTGTCTTAGTTTAAAAGACAGGTGTCTGCTTAAGGAGGNAATGCTTGGCTCCTTCCCCCTGGGCGGAGCATCTCACAATGGGATGGTGAGTCATAGGGCAAGGCCTTAATGGGCCATTAACAGGAGATAATCTGGAGCCAACTTATCTTGATGGGCCCATTAACAGAAAATAGTCCAGAGGGAGGAGGTAGGGAGCACCACCCCACCTGGTCTCAGCAGCTCATGAAAATGGTAAAGAATATCTTACACTATGACAAGATCCATGGGCTGAGGTTGGTTGTATGAGCACTGCCAAGACCAAATGCCAGGTCCTGCACTTGGGTTGCAACAAGCCCAAGCTACAGGCTTGAGAAAGTGTGGCTGGAGAGGTCCTCAGCAGAAAAGGACATGGGGGTGCTGGTTGACATCCACCTGAATATGGAGATATTTAAAAGATGTGCAGATGCATCACTTAGGGGTGTGGTTTAGAGGTGGACTTGGCAGGGTTGGGTGAGTTTAGGTTAATGGTTGAACTCAGTGATCATAGAGGTCTTTTCCAACCTAATGATTTACTGAGCAAATATAGGGTTACAATAGAGCAGTGGAGCAAGGGCTTAGATGTGCTCTCCCCTTTTTATTCTTTGTTCTCCATAACTAGTTGAGAATTCTCATTTCTTTTGGGCAATAAAATGCTCCCTTTCTCACAGACACTGCTCTTTTCTCCACCAGGGCAGGTAGGGGGCAGCTATCTGCCCAAGGTAGATTGGTGTCTTTCTTGTCTACCCCAGAAGTAAGAATAAATACAAGAATTACCTCTCTTCTCCAGGTGACTGGGTGAAGTTGAGAAGCTGCAGACAAACCTGGCTTTTCTGTGCAGTGTGGCATCCTGAAGTGACATAATAGCTAGAAGTATGAGAACAGTGATGGTGTATCCATGCCATTCATTACTCGTAGTCATATACACACCACTTCACTATTGCAAGTGATATCTGCATATGCAGCAAGGACAGAGCAATTGCAAATCCCAAACTGGGGGGAGGACCATTACTATTGCACTGAGCATCTGGAAACTAGGATTGACAGAAGCTGTGTTGGTGCTGTAAGCTTCATCCAGCCCTGTCTCCCAGCCTCCTGGAGCACGGGCCTGTGATGTGGTAGTGGGGGCAGGGCCAGCTCTGAGTCCCCCAAGGTGCCATGCAGACACTCAACGCGTTTCTCAGCAAGCTGAAACTTTGAGGCTCTGTGTGCAAATGGGTGCTGGTTGAGATGGGAGAGAGCCAACAGCAGCTGTAGTTTTTCCCCTCCCTGGAGTGGGCACTGGAGGAGTGAGACACGTAGTGAATTGGAGAGGGAGCTGGGGGCATTCCGGGGTGCTTGGAGTGATGAGGTGGGGGTCCTGGGCCAGCACACACCTCTTTGCTCATTCCCTAGGTTTACCCCTGTGGTGGATTGATGTTGGCTGGACAACCAAGCCACTCATACTGCTCCTGCTCCTCGGCTGGACAGGGGGAGAGAAAAATGTAACTAAAGACTCATGGGTCGAGATAAGGACTGGGAGCTCACTCACCAGTTACCATCACAGGCAAAACAAACTCCACTCAAGGAAATGAATTTAATTTATTGCCAATCAAAATCAGAGTACGATAATGAGAAATAAACCCAAATCTTAAAACAGCTTTCCCAGAGCTTTCCCAGCTTTCCTCTCCCTTCTTCCCAGGCTCAGTTTTATTTTATCTTCTGTACATCCTCCCCACAAATGGCACAGAGGGACAGGGAATGGGGGTTGCAGTCCGTTCATCACGTGCTGTTTTTGCTGCTCCGTCCACTTTGTGCTCTTTCCCTACTCCATCCTGGGTTCCTCCCAGGGAGACAGTGCTTCATGAACTTCAGCGTGGGCCCTTCCCATGGTATGCAGTTCCTCATGAACTGCTCCAGTGTGGGTCCTTTCCATGAGGTGTGGTCCTTCAGGAGTGGATTGCTCCATTGTGGGTCTTCCCTGGGCTCACAAGTCCTGACGGAAACCTGCTCCAGCTTTGCTGCTTTTGCCTGCACTCTGCACGAGCCCA
Organism: Platysteira castanea; assembly: GCA_013397175.1. Classification (NCBI taxonomy): domain Eukaryota; kingdom Metazoa; phylum Chordata; class Aves; order Passeriformes; genus Platysteira; species Platysteira castanea. Next base: position 326,206 of record VYXC01007173.1, read on the forward strand.
CAGGTCCTGCCAGGGACCTGCTCCAGCACAGACTTCGCATGGGGTCACAACCTCCTTTGTGCATCTGTCTACTCCGGGATGGGTTCCTCCACATGCTACAAGTGGATCTCTGCTCTCCCATGGACCTCCATGGGCTGCAGGGGCACAGCTGCTTCACCATGGTCTTTACCACGGGCTGCAGGGGAATCTCTGCTCCAGTCCCTGGAGCACTTCCTCCCCCTCCTTCTGCACTGACCTTGGTATCTGCAGGGCTGGTCCACTCACTCGTTCTCACTTCCTCTCACCTGGCTGCTGTGTAGGGCAGCAGTTTTCTCCCCCTCCCTAAATGCATTAATCCCAGAGGTGCTCCCACCGTCACTGATGGGCTCAGCCTTTGCCAGTGGCAGGTCTGTCTTGGAGCCAGCTGGCATTGGCTCTCTTGGACTTAGGGGAAGCTTCTGGCAGCTTCTTATAGAAGTCACTTTGTAGCCTATGTCCCTGGCCCCTGCTACCAAAACGTTGCCACACAAACTGTCCACCCCAAATTCAGGGCATTTTCAAGGACTTGCATACCAAATTTCCAGTTCTCTTCTGTTCTTGTCATTCCCTGTCCTACTCCAGTCTCTTTTTTCTATCATCGTCTCATCTGACCAACCTCTTGGCTCCTCTGCTGTCTCCTTTGCTTTCCTCTGTGGCCCTTCATTGCCTTTTCTCACCTCCTGCATGACAGTGTCCCCATTTCCTTGCTAAGCTCTTTGTGATTACCCCGTGAACTTTTTGGTCTGTGCTGGATGTGCTCCCTTTGTCCAGTCCCACCCTCTTCTCTGGGAGAGCAGCCAGCACTCTCCCACAGTCACTACTTTGCATCAGCCCTGAGAACCTCGGTGCAGCTGCAGTACTAAGTGTTGTGGGATGTCAAATGTTTTCTATATTTTATTTTTACTGTACCTTGCTGATTTGCAGGTTTTCTCTGCTGTTTTGTCCAAGCTACTGGACAGAGAAGGATGTATATTTTTTGGTACACAGATAGACCACTGGCATTAGCTTCTTAAACTATCTGTAGCATTTTTTAAGATCATTTTTGTCAAGGACAAATTGAGATTTTCATGTGTGTGGAGCATTGTCACGTCTTAGCGAGAACTCTGGGCATGATGATGATGTCCTTGAGTCAGGTGTATGAGCTGAAGTGCAGGCTCTGGAACATGCAGAGGCTGTCAGAACATGCACCAAGTTTTCCAGCCGGTATTGCAGACTGTTGAGTTCACAGGTGGCTTCCTAGCAAAACACAGACTTGCTCTGGCAAACTTGGCACAGCATGTGACGCAGCTAGAGGTGTGCTTGGCTCCTGTGGTGCTGCTGAATTGCAGGTGTCCTTAAGTTTTCCCTCAGTGATTGATCATTCTTTCTTTGAGGGGGTTAACTCTTCTGTAGGCTGTACATGTTCTGGCTGTGTATCTTCTCCTCCACACCTGCACTGCACTGTAAGGTCACTTAAAAAACCCAGCCAGCTTTCTCCATAGGGAATGTATGGCAAATATCCTTTGCATTAAGGATATTTGTTAAATTCCTATTCAGCTATCTCATGATATCCCTGAATTTGCCCTCTGTCAACCGTGAGCAGTTAGTTTGATTGGCCTGGTGGAGCATGTGCTTTTAGTGAGGGTGCCTAGCCATGCCAGGACAGATTCACAATTAAATTGTGATCAGTTGCCCAGCAAACATTAAAAAGCTTAAAATCAAAGGAGGAGGTGCCAGTTTTATTACCCTCAGAGTTTATTGCCCTCCTAATTAAAATCTCAATCAATCCCGACCACCACCTGCATTTATAAATGTCCTCTAAGCGTGATGTAAGGTGACTTGGTGTGACTGATAACATGCACAGGGCAGGTGGTGCAGGCTGTTTGCACCAAGCACAAATGACATGTAGAGTTCAGCAGTTGTTTTCTTTCTCTGATTATTTATTTATGTTTTTAGATTGACCTTGGGTAGGGAATGACTGCTCACTCAACCCCATACCCTTACTTGCACTTCCACACAGGTTCTGTGGAAGGTCCCAATTATGGACCTGTTTTGTGCTCTGGGCCATGTGACCCGAGTTACAAAAGGCTTGTGTTTCCATAGTGTGAGGGGGCTGTACAAACTGATGCTCTTGGCCACCCTTCCCATGCAGGGAAAGAATGAGCTGCAGCATTTGGCTTGCAATGGCGTTGTGCGCTTGTGCCCAAAACCCAAATCCTGCTAGCTCCTGCCTCAGCGTTTGAAAAATGAACATTAAGTCCTGCCCTGATGTATGGGCCTGACTGTGTGTGATGAATTGGAGTCTGTGCTGGCAAAATGTAAATTGCTTGTAATTATGAGAAATCATGTGCAGTGCTTATACTGTGAACTACAAAGCTTTTGTCCACTGCCGCTTATCCAGCTGCCCTAGAAGCTCTCCTGATAAAGTGCATGAAGCTCAGAAACAGCCTTCCAGGTTTGGTTGTTCACATTTTGTTGAGGACACTGAAAATAATTTGGTTTATTTGAAGAACTTGCTTCTATTCCCCAGAGTTTCTCCTGATGTGGGGGAGCAGGAGCTGGACTAGAGGACAGAGAATGCTCAGCAGAAGAGCAAGATGAAAGCCAATTTGGCTATTAAAAGGAACTCTGAGCATTGCTCTTGATCTGTGTCCTTGATAAAAATCCCTAGTGCTGTTCATCCTTCCAGTAACAGCTGCAGGCATGTAATTTCTCCTCTTTCTGTATTACTGGACAATCTGTCTTTCTGCTTTTTTTGGTTATGCATTTTCTGCAGTAAGGAGTGGTTTCTTCTATTTGGTTTGTTTCAGCAAATGCTGAAAGTGTGCATGCATGAGAGAGCAATCTGTGTGTTACTTTGCCTTGCATGAGCACAGAATGGCACGCACAGGAGGTAACTGCGGGGATGAATTGCTGTTCTTTTCTGTGCACTGTTTCGCTTCAGTTTATGGTCAATGCTGTCAGCATGTGGCAGTCATGTTTAGAGAGCACCACTGAGTCAAATATCCTAGCTGGATCTTTTAAAATGTTGGATACCTTCATAGCCACAGGTATTTGGAGCTGTAATTGCTGAGATAAGAGTGCTGCAGTTTGTGGAGCAGAGAATTTTATCCTCCCTTCCAAGGACAGTGCTGCCTGTCTCGCCTAGGCACACTGTCTGCCTGTGTCAAGGGGAGTCCCAACCCACTGTTGGGTATAAATCCGAGCTGAAGTAGGTGGGATCCTCTGGCACAGCAGGTCTAATCCAAAGCCGAGTTCTCAGTAAGCACATTCTCTTTTCTCTGTCTTTTAGCATCAAGATGGTGCTGATGTGGACCAGCGGGGACACGTTCAAGACTGTTTACTTCATCCTGAATCAGGCCCCTTTCCAGTTCTCCATCTGTGGACTCCTGCAGGTTTTTGTGGATATCGCTATTCTGTTGCAGGTTTACTTGTACAGCCACTACCCTCAGAAGCCCGTGTCCCACACTGCACACCCAGCCAGCACCAAGGCCCTGTGAGGAACCTGGCTGGACAGGTTGCAGGTCAGCGGAGTCAGCCATGGCATCTCTTCTTCCACTTGTAAATACTCCTGTGTTGCCGAGTTGAAAGCAGAAATGAGAACAAGGATGGAAAATACGGCTGCACTTCCAGCTCGGGAGGCTCTGTGTTAAATAACTTGCTCGCTCTGTTTTCAGACTTAGCTGTACAGAACTGTTTCTTGGTGGGGGGAGGGGCACTTTATTTTTGCATACGTACCTATGAGCCTTATCAATTCACAAATGTTTGTATATTTAATCACAAGGGCTGGATGGTTTGTGGTTTTAATGCTATTTAAAAATGTTACACCACAGAAATTATAGGATATTTTGTCTGAAACTTCTACCTATTTATATATAATATAAAGTCTGTATATTGGCGGGAAGTTTGTGGCATATACTAGCATTCAGTATCTCCACGACGGAGGAAGAAGTATTGAAGAGCAATCCAGGAGCTTTCTCTTTCGTCTGTAGGGGAGTCTGGTGAGCAGAGGAGGTGGGGGTGGGAGGCCCTGCAAAGAGGAGCAGCCAGAAATGAGCCGGCCACAGAGGGTGTAAAGCTAAAGAGTGAGCAGGCATTCACCCCTCCTTGCAGAAGGACACCTGGGGGAGATGATGGAGGGAGTCTGATGGAGCTGGAGCCATCTCTAGAGCTGGCACAGCCAGTCAAGCATCCAGGCAAAAGGAGGAGCTGGCAGGAGACTGCAGGGAACTTAGGTAGTCGTGCTTTGAAACCATGGGGTGTGGGAATAGCCTGCCCTGCACTTGGAGCACTGCCCCTGCAGCTGTGCACGGGACAGAGCTGGCCTGTAGGGTGTCTTTCCCAAACCAAGGGGCCAGCAGATGGGTGTTGCCAGTATTGCCAAGCAAGTATTTCTAGATCGTGGTTAAGCCACAAAGATAGAAGCAGGTCCACTTTCATTGGCTCAGAAATGAAATTGAGACAAAGAAAAAATGGTATCCCCTGGAGTAGGACCAGCATCTGACAGCTTGATTTGTTGAGGCTGAGATTTGTGTTCATGTTTTTCAATGTTAAACAAGAACCAGGTTATGTTTTGGGGTGTTTCCTGCATTGGCCCAACAAGGAAGGAGTCCGTGTTTTCCTTTTACTGTTGTGAACTTTTAGGCTCTTAAAGAAGAGATTCTTCTCTTTTAGAAGAATCAGGAGCCTGTACTTAGAGGGACTGAGAAAGCTGAAAGAGCAGAGTTTATGCAGATGTTGTCTCTAAAGGCTGCTTGCCAGCATAGGTCACCGTGCTCTGTCTGTGATGTGCAGCTGCTGGTGGTGTGGACCCGTAGGGGCTGTGACCAAGTCCCTGGGCTCCTCTTGTGACGCTGCTGTCATGAAACTGCCCCGGGTGATGTGAGGAGGCCGTAGCAAGGCCCTTGGTCCCAGGAACAGCCGTGTCTGTGCTGCTTCCTTCATGAGGCTTCCTCCCTCTGCTGGGTGAGTCCCATCTGACCACAGGCAAAGTGTTGGACAGACTTTTCAGAATAATTTTTTCTCTAAGAATAGCCCAAGAGCTTATGTTTTCTTACAAGTGGCAGCCAAGTCTGAGGTTTGATAACTTCAGTGTGTAAGCCAGTTACTTGCCCTACTGTGCTTTCTTTGGGAACCTCGCGATTTGAGTCTGGACTGTCTTCATCAGTGGCAAACTGTCCAGTGGAGGGGAATCACACTGTGCCCAGGCACTGACTCCATGCTCTTTGTTCGATACCATACTCTTCTAGGCCTGAAGTGACCTTACAAAGACAATGTACTCAGCATGGCAGATTACGAATGTTTTGTTCCTCTCTTTTCTCCAGTGTTCTGGTTGCGTTACAGGAACATCTGGGCTTTTGTCTTTTTTAATTGAAAACAACTGGCTTCTCCGGTATGCTGCTTTAATGAGGATTGTATTTCTACTGTTTGAAAACAAACACTTTCTTGTGCATTTTAAGGGTCTGAAGGGTTTTTTTAATAACTTGTAATGGTAAGATTTTTGTATTCGGTGGTCTTTTTCTAATATTCTGCAAAACAGGGATGTAAGAAATTAATGGTTCATAAGAAACATACTTCTGTATGTTATAGCTTCACCTGGAAGTGCACACTTGTGGCCACCTCTTTGGCTTTGAACTACAGGTATTACTGAGGATAAAACAATTTCTGTTTTTTCCATTTGGGATTCTTCCTTGGGCGGATTCTTGAGTCTGTCATCAGTATCCAAACCAGCGAGCTCTGCAGACCAGTCTCATTTACACCAGAGCAGCAAATGCTGGAAGAGAAGCCAGTGAAACCATGTCCAAGTCATCTTCTGTATGTGGCATTTAGCAAGTAGGACTCTTGGCCAGGAACTCTAGAACTTCTTGCAAGGTACTTTAGGGACGAAGTGTTACAGAACTTTTGTTTTGTTCTCTAATTGTCAGGAAGTATCTGTTTCAATGATCACCTCAGAGAATAAGAAATCGATTACTTTAAATACATCTCTTTGAATGTATGGCACATTTCATGGACTTTATTTTTTCTGTCAGTTGCAATGTTTTTTTTAATAAAAATTACCTATTATATATAAATTGCTGTGTTTCTTTGTTTTGTTCAGGTGCAAAATGTGCGCTTCTTAGCTCTTATTGTAATTCATCTTGTCTGGAGCACTGTTGATAGGAATAACTGGTGGGCTTTTTCTTTCTGATGAGTGGGTAAGCACAAGGCATAAATTGTCCTGAAGTCATGATGCACAACAGGGATTCTGGATTTCTGTCCCCTGCTCTTCCATACATACCAGGGTAAACTTAATGACCACGTAAGTTGTTTCTGTATGCAATGCTCACAGTAAAAAACAGATTACTAACAGATTATTACATAGTTTTTAAAGAACCGTGTGTCACGTAAATGGCAGAATGAGGCTCAAGATGGGACACAGATGAGGGATGTGTTCCTGGCAGCCTCGGCACAGAAGATGAGGACACTGAGTCTGTCATCTCATGGCCAACTGCTGCCCTAAGAGAAGTCTTGGCCACCCTCCCAGTTCATTCTGGATGGGAAAACAAGCCAAGACTGTCAGGAGCAGCCTTGCAGCCGCTGTGCATCTCCTGGATCCTGCCAGGCTGCTGATCCAGGATGCTGGGCTGCTCTGGCGTGGGGAGGTGGTTTGCTATTGCTGTGTGCAATGGCTGCAGGAGCTGGAGATGGGGAGAAGAGAGGGTTGGGAAGGCTGGGAGGAGAGATGTGGGAGAAACTGAGCTTGCTCAAGTAAGGAGCTGAAGGGAGATACTCCTGAAGGGAAGGGAAAGAAGGAAAACCAAAATCTGAAGGGTAAAGGTAGGTAAATCAGCGAAGTGGGGGGAAAGGAGGAGGAATGGGAGGGTGGGGAGTAAACCTGCTCTGTTGCAGTCTGCTGGCAGTGGAGACCCAAGCAGTTCTCAGAGCAGCTGAGCCTGCTCAGCACTCGCAGAGCCTGCACCTTCTCTCCCAGACAGTGCTGGTGTTACTGGCTGCTGCTTTGGCATTCACTGTGGGGAAGCCAATGGTGGGGCTGGCCCTAAAGGAAACAGCGGTGAACCCCATCTCTGGGTGCTGCAGCAGCCAGGGCAGCAGCCCGGCCCGTGTCCTGCTGGCTGGTGCAGCGCTGCTCCAGGCCTCCCTCAGGGCAAATCTCTCCCTCAGCTGTGCATGGCAGGCAGTGGTCTGCACCTGCGGCTCCATGGAGGGAGAAGTGTCATGGTTAGATGTTTGAGATGCATGCAGTTAGGTGCGATTAAAAACATTTTAAGACGTAAAATAGAGCTCACATCCGGTACTGGGTGTTAAAGCAAAAGTTGGCCCACAGGTTCTGTTTATTAAATCTGATCGTGATCCTTATCTTAGGCTTGAGAGCCAAGCAGGCTTCAAGGACCTGACTGACAACTGTAGCTTTGCTGGAGGCTTTCTGTAAGAAAGAAAACATCAATATGTAAGTCAACAGTGTGCCAATAAATAAACACTGCCTGGATACATGTGCCAACAGCCGTAAATAGGAGATGGGGACTAGAACACAATGTGAGGTTCACCCTGGAGCAGGGGCAGGTCTTCCTGTAAACAGCCTTGTAAAGCAGCCAGTCCCAAGTGGATGTCAGCATCTAGAAATGCACTGACAGCAAACACAGCATTTCAGACCCCCATCCTGCCCCTCTGGGTCCCAGCTTGCGTGCACTGGGCTCTGGTAGATGCTGGCTGGAATACTGAGGGGCTTTGCTCGGCCTCAGATGGGTCAGCAGAACCACGCTGGATTTCTCTACCTGTCAGGCCTTCCATGCGCCTCTCTCCCACCCGAAGGCTTCACAGTCCTCTAAGGCTCTGGCTTGTAGGTGCCAAGGGGAAGGATGCTTTGCCCCTGAAGCATCTGCTGTGAGACTGCCATAGCCTGTGCCTGTTCTGGCCTCAGCAGTGTGGGTGGGACAGCAGCCTCTGTCTGGCTTAGAGTGGAGGAGATGATACCAGTGTCACATTTTTCTTACCATTACTGCTTTTTCTTCACTGAGGCTGCTGTGAGGTAGGAGGTGGCTGTGCACATGTGCTGTATGAGGTGTTTGACTTTGTGCCATTCCCTCTCTGTCCCTTTACCAGGTAAGACAACCTTAATTCTCCTAAGTTATGGTTTTCATGACTATTGTTGCCAGCTGCCAGAATTTGTAGGTCCAGGTCATGCATGCTGCCACCAAGGCAGACATGTAGAAGAGGTGGCTTTGCTCACATGTTTTGAGTCTTTGTCCCATATGAGAGAAATATTTTTTTCCTCTTTTTCCTCGAGGCAAAACTAGTGTGCTACAATTGTGAAGCACTAAGTTGTTCAAAGAAACAGGTATAACTACCTGCTGGCACTGGTGTGCCTACAGATAGCAGGCATTTATTATAGTGAAAGATAAATGGCCTTAAAATAATCTGTGTGCTGTGTCAAAGAAAACCAACCACCATATACAACAAAACCAATCTCCAGCAGCTGATCAAAATTAATAAGCATCACCCATAACAACAGCTGCCCTGGGTGAAATTCATTCTCCTCCGAGTGTCTTTTATGTCTGGCAATGTGTGCATCACAACTTTATACAGCTTCTAAAAATAATTTGTTTAAAAGGTTCCTGGTTTATATTTGTTTCCTCATCTGTCATCCCAATAGATGAAATGAAACTTTATTAAAAGCCAGGCTTTGACTAGGAGACATAATGAGTGGGTTTTGTCACTTTATTAAAACTCTGTGCGTGCTGGAATTAATTATGTGCCTTTTGAAAAATATAAAGAACTCACTATTGTAGGACAATAGCAACTTGATGGAGAACAGCAATAATATGATGTGTGTGATCAGTCTTTTTCTGCACAGCTGCTGAGCTGTAGTTTGCTGTCCTAGTGCTGTTTTTTTCATGCTGCAAGGCCAAAAGCTGCATTGATTCATGGTTATTTGCTAGCACTGCAAGTGTGGAACTCTTCGTTCTGCAAGGATGTCTACTCCAAAGTGGCTTTTCTAGTAGTAAAGTAAGGGTGCTTGCAGTTTGTGGGCTTCACCACCTTGAGGAGATGCATTCTGCACTCTCCATGCACACTAGCCATGGTCACTTCATTCACCTTGGAGATACAGCATGAAACTCACCTGGTGTGCATGAACCAAATCACCATGAGCAGTGAACTTGTGAGTCTACCTAGTGAGTCTGTTGGGTGCCACCTTAAGACTGAGCACCTGAATGGCACCGGAAGAGGCAGTGCTGCCCCTCAGCACCACGCCACACTGTCCCCCTGTCACTGCTCCCTTTGCTGGTTTGCAATCAGCGGGCTGCAAAGCTGTATCCCTGATGTCAGACCTTAATAACCCTTAATGAAAGAAATGCCTGCATCGGGAATAAAAAGCCAATAAAATTAAAATCTTTCATGAGTCACAGCAACCCAGTGCTGGCTTTGCTTTGCCAGGAGCCTGAGTCAGCCCAGGCACCAGGCCCCAGCCCTTGGCCCTCCTCTCCGGCACAAGGAGCGGATGTGTTCCCACTGCTGCTGGGCCACGAAGGATGGGCAGAGCCCTGGCATGGGCACCTGTGTTTGGTTTGCCTGCAGTTCAGTACAGCTGGGGCCTTGCTGACCCAGGTGCATCCTGCAGGGTAGGGGGCTCAGTTTTGCTGCCTCCATCTCCTGCAGCGCTCAGCAGCAAGTAACACGAGTTACTTCACATCAGCACGGCGAAACACCACCTACCCCCACACCCAAATCACCAGACACAAACAGTCAGCAGCAAAGCTTTTAATTTTATTAAAATAAAGTGTAACCTTTCCATTTCCCTTGCTTCATTCCTATAAGGAATGCCTTAATATGAAAGTTAATGGAAGGATTGGTTTTACAACATATGCTGAGGCAAAAAAAACCCCAAACAGACCAGACAGATCCCATCTTCAACACATCAGGTTTTGTTCCCCTCCTGGCAGGAGGAGAATATGGAGGGTGACACTGTATGGCTTTAGTACAAATAGGGGTGTAGGTACAAGAGACTGCTGGATCCCATCGCCCTCCCTTCCCTGATCCCATCCCACCTGTAGGAGCACTGAAAGACCCCCAGAGCATCCTGACTTGGACCAGCTACACAGCTTCTCCAGGGTGGGGCCTAGAAAGCTCATGCATGGGGCTGGCATCAATAAGCAAAATGCAGATGCCACCATATGATTAGTTTTCCCTTTAAATGGATTTAAATCCTTTGAGAATCAGGAAGAAGAGCCAGAACACTTGTTCTAATGACAGGATTGTCTTTTTCTTAGTAGGAGGGCAAAACCAAAAGGCTACTCCTAATGCAGAGCACACCTGCTGCACTGCAGCTTGGGCCAGAGCCCACTGAAGGTGTCTCGCTGGCTTCACTGCGTTTGGACTACTCCTCTACTCCTGTTTGCACACGACTGCACTCATTGCAGCCACCACCACTGAGGAAGAGTATACAGAGCTGGGAGTCACTGCTGGTTTAACATCACCCTCCCCTTCCTGGGCTACATGTAGTTCAGATTGATTCAGCTGCCTGTTAAACACATTTCTTCATACAAAAGAGATGGAAATAGTTAACAGAAAGTGGAGAAATGTCTTCATTTGTAATGGTATTTGTTATATTCGACTGTTAGCAAAGAAAAAAAAACAAGTTAACATTCAGTACCACAGTCAGAAAGATTTTTTTGTATGTATATTTCTGTCATGGGGCTAAGATACAAAGCTTAGGATGGTAAATATGCATCTCTACTAAATAATGCAAACTTTGCTCACACACAATTCAGAGCTGGCAGCTCCGGCTGTGCTGCCTCATCTGTAGAAGACAGAACCAAGCCTCCAGTAAGGCTGAAGGGATGCTTCTGCCCTTCTCTTGCCCTCGCCCCTTGGCTTGTCTGAGGTTTGTGTTCTTTGGTGGGGCTGCCAGAAAAAACGTGCTGTGGGGTGTTGCAGCTCGGGGAGCCCCTCGCTCAGCCCCTTGCACAGGGAGTGCCACCGAGCAGGGTAGGGAGGAGGTGGCACGCTGGTTGCCCTGCCATATGGCACCTGGCACAGGCTGTGCTTCACAGAACATTCTGCTGGCTGGCTACGTTCAATGGCTGCTCCTTGGGCGTACCCAAAAATACTTGCTCAATAGAAAAGAAAAGCCCTAAGAAAAGCAATGGAGCAGAGCTGTACTTGGTAGAATTTCTAGGGGTACTTTTAAGAGGTCCCTTGAGATCAGAAGTCAGTCTTTAGAGAAACCTTGTGTCTGCCCCTCATTTATGCAGTTCATGAGGTTCTTCTTGCAGAACTGGCCTCCCTTGTCCACTGCTTCTTGTGCTGCCAACACATGTCCTCAGCTGTTCAGGGTCAAGAACTTCTCTCGGCTTACTGGTCCACCAAAGGCAGACCCTCCTGCCCACCAGCACTTGGTGGGAATGTGGCACTTGTACTGTCACCACCTGGGAGCTCTGTGATCTGCCGCTGGCGCACCTGCCTGCTGGCCACTCGCTGCTGCTGCTCCTTCAGCTCACTGTAGGAACGGGAAAAGGTATGAAAGATGGACGTGACTGGGAAAGCCATCAGCAAAATCCCACTCAAGATACTGCTCAGGGCTACCACCTGTCCAGGGATGCTGCGAGGCACCATGTCCCCATAGCCAACAGTTGTCATGGAGATCACAGCCCACCAGTAACTGGAGGGGACACTGGTGAACTCCTGCTTGGCTCCCAGTTCGCTCTCCGCCAAGTACACCAGTGGCGAGAAGAGGGCCATGGCGACGCAGAGGAAGAGCAGGAGCAGCCCGAACTCGCGGGTGCAGCGGCGCACGGTGAGCCCCAGCGTCTGCAGCCCCAGCGAGTGCCGCGCCAGCCGCATCACGTACAGGATGCGCAGCGCCCGCAGGAAGCGCAGCACCAGCCCCACTCGCTCCAGGTACTTGTTCCCAGCTCCCCCGCCAGGCTTGCTGCTGTTTTTTGTGGAAACCACATCCACAATGAGAGAGATGTAGAAAGGCAGAATGGCCAGGATGTCGATGATGTTGAGCGGGGTTTTCAGGAAAGCACACTTGTTTTCTGCCTGGATGGATCGCAGCAGGAACTCAAAGGAAAACCACGCCACGCACACCGTCTCCAGCACAAAGATGTCATAGCACTTTCGTGAGCATTCACCCTGGGGAGGAGTGGGAAACACATAAAAGGGGGAAGAAACAGATTTAGCCAGGGCGTGAAACAAAGAAATAAAGAGTGTCGGTTCTTAAATAAAAACACCACGAGAAATTGATATGAATTGTGATGTACCAAAGTAAAATCATGTCTGCTGAGAAGTATTAAAACCAGACGCTGTATCTTTGGCTACAGGACAGGTCAGGCTACATGTCTGACTACAGGACCACTCAACAATGCTCTGGAGTGTCCCAAAGCTGCCAAGAACTTGGTGTGATCTTACCAGCTGTTGGCCAGAGAGCCTACTGCTAAAAGGCCAATGGCTCACACTTAATTTCTAACCAAGACTTTAACACCTTTTAAAAAGAATTAATACAGGATTCATGGATTGTAATAAATGTGTGACCCTTCCTTCCCTTCCTGATCAATAATAAATTGCTTACTAATGGCTCATAAACACCTACAGCATTCTAAGTGATATGCTTGGAGTTATCTATTATCTATTATTCACTAAATACAGTACAAATTTTATATTCCAGTGAACATTTATTAACACACTACCCCTACAGTCAAAAGCTTATATAAAAGTACTGAGAAATGTAAGCATTTCTAAAAGACAAAATACCACAGGATAGAGTGGGGTATGGAGAGGTACGTGTTTTTAGTTACCTCACCTGTAACAACTAGTGACCACAATGCCTTCCCAAGCTTTCTGAGGCACTGGAAGCAGTGCTCTTCCCTGCAGGCTCACTTGGTGGCAAATAAAGAGAGCTCTGGCTCTTTGGTTACGATGCTTGTAAACAAGTCAGCCTCAGTGCACTGGAAAGGCAATAAACAATAACGCTGGTGATGGCCGCTCTTTGGTTGTTAATGCTGTGGCAATTCTCTGCTATAGCACTCTTGGTGCCTCCAGCTGAATAATAACTCCTCTAAATAAAGAGATCTGGATGTGGACAATTACAGGGCTAGTGCTGTTTCCTCAGTAAATGCTCATATAAAAGTGTGAGTGCTCTAGGGGCTTTGTGTGGAAGGCAAGTGTATATTTATTTAAGGGAAGTGTATATTTACTCAGTGTGCCAGTCTGAACAGTTTGTGAAAACTCTTTTAAGGAGTCCATCCATGCTAGTGGGGTGTGTGACTCCCACTGGTTGCAACAGGTATTAGGTCCCAATGCCCAACCTTGTTTTACTTGCCTATGCCAAATTATAGCAATAAAGCATCAGCTGAGAATCACAGCGAGGCTGTGTCAAGCTGGTCCCCATTTCACCACCAGAGAAGCTGAGAACCTGGCACATCTATTAACAGTTCTGCCCACTTATTCAGCCACAGGAGTCTTTTGCTCCCGAGAGCCAAGGAAATTTTTACTGCACAGCACCACATCCTAACTTCATCCCTCTCGAAGTGTGTATGCACAGGCTTTCTCCCTGTTGGGAAAGAAAACAGCAAAGACTGATGAGGCTTTTGCCCTCTTCACTAACTGCAGCCTTCCCCAAAATGTTGTGGAGGGACTGGGTACATTTCAAGGGCTGTCGCACTGCCAGCAGTGAGAGGAGTGTCATCACATTGAATACAAAGCCTTGGGTTACCTCAATATGTTAACCAAAATGCTGAGGCACCCTGCACATCTTACACTTAGGAAGAGATTGAGACAATGAGGTGTCAACAGGAAAAACAGACGTGAAAAGGAATTTATGGTCCTTGTAGTAACCACAGCAAAAAGTTTTAATGCCTTGTGTTCATGGATTTTTGTTTTGTGTTCCACTTTCAAGTGGCATATGATGTACCTCCCACTGTTTCCCAGGGGGTCATGCTGATATGGAGAGGAAAATTACTTGTCCCCTTGAAATTACTGTCAAGATTTTAAGCATATTGCAGGGAGGAATGATAATCTTATTTTACCAGTACAGCAGCTCAGATAGCTTGTCTTTAAATTCCTAATTTTGATATGTGTGAACACTAGAAGGATCTTAATTTATATCTGCCTCACCAAACTAATTTGGTCATAAGTAAGTATTTTTGTCACAATCATAATACATAGGATATAAGACTTTGTTTCTAGGAGCTTTCCTGCTATCACAGCATAATTAAGCTGTCGGGCTCTCCTATCAAATACAGAATCAAGATGCTTTCACACCACAGCACAAATCTGGCTTTGTGAGCCACAGTCAAAGCTCACAAAGTCATTGGAAGGACTCTGCCTGTACCACTGTAACTTCTCTCCTTATGACCCAGAAACCAGCCAGCAGACCAGTACTGTCCCCGAGCTCCGCTGCCTGGGAATCTCTGATCAGGATATGCTTGATCTCACACCTAAGGGCAGTGGCTGAAAGTGCATTTGCATCTCTTCATCCTATCCTTGCAGGTGCTCAAAAGCATCAGCTTGAGGTGTTAGGGTGACAGCCCAGAGAACAATAGCTACGGCTTGATCAAAGCAACAGCAACGATAAGATAAATACCCAAATGTGCAAATCTGCTTTCTCTGACAGATGCACAATTACTTGGACCACCATCTGTGGAAACTCAGGTACATCTTGCTTTAAGAGCCCTATCTGGCAGGAAGTGTTCTGGATTCTGATGTACATGTATAGATTTTTCACACCACTAAAAGTTTTAGGAAAGTCAGTGAAGCCTGTGGAGAATTTAGCCTTAAAATAAACCTACAAAGTCACTAAGGTGATTAATAGCTAATTTAGCACCTAATTCCCCCAGCACTTTCTATTAGCTGCATATGGAGAGGAGACTCTCCAAAGTGCTTTTGTGTCTGAGTTTTGGTGTAGGAGAAAACAGGAGAGAAGACTGTTTCTCACTAATGGGCTACCAGTGAAGATGACTTCTGGAAGACTCTGTCTGCTCTCCCACACTCTGACATGTTTATCCTGTGTAGGTTCCCAGACCTAAAGCATTGCTATTTATGTCTTCAATCTTCCTGCAGAACTACATCCCAAACACAAGTGCGGGAGCAGCCTGGCAACCTTTGTTCAGCCAAGCTCAAGACGTTTGGTGGAATCTGGAGCTCGGATAATCCAGCGCTGCAGAACCAAGCTGCATCTTTGCCCATCATGATAATGAGGAGCTGAAACTTCCTCCATCCAGAGCCAATGCTGGGCCCTGGCTTTTTTCCACTCTTCCCACTCTCCACAGCTGACAACTAATATAAAAATCAAAATGTTTACTTTCAGTAGAGTGGAGTGATAATGCTCTGCTACACAGAGTTCACTTCAACGGGATGAAACAATCCCCGCTTCCAGCTAATGCATAACTATCTCCAGCAAAGCGCTGGTCTTGCTCGGTATCCTTATTAACCTATCACAATCTGAACAAGCCAGGCTCTGTCCAAGGGCTGTCCTGAGAATGAGAGGGTCTGAGCAGTCTTTCAAAAAACAGATCTGTGTGTCAATAAACCTGCCAGAGGTCTCTTTTTCACACTAATTAAATGTCTTCCTGTCCCTTGGACCATGTTTCAGTATCATCTAGGTGTGACCTATTATTATCCTCACGTGATATCAAAAGCAGCAACAGCAAAAATGTATTTCATGCTCTTTGCACTTTGTTTCTTTCAGCTGCAGCTGCTGTTCCTTGCAGGTTCTTTCTCGTGCTTGACTACAGCACTGGTTAAGGAAAAAAAAGGCACTTTTTTGCTTTCTAAAACTTCTAACTATGTGTTCCAGTCCAACTGGATGCTGTAACTCTGCTTAGGCTTTTGAGGTTTTTCCGTTCAAGAAAACAAAACAAAAATTCTCACAAAGGCACACACACAGATGGAAAAAAAATCAGGAATTAATCAGCCACTGAAAAACAAGAAAAACAAGTCCTAACAGAATAGGGCAACCTGCCCAAAATAGGTATTCATCAAATCTGTTATGAATAAGAATCCGATTCAGCAATTGTCCANAACTGTCAATGAGGAAGAGAACTATCACCTAGCCAACCTTTGAGGTTTCTTTTCAGTCACCCAAACAGCAAAGGGGCTGCTGAGAGCCTCCTCTCTCAGAAGAGAAGCTGAATCTCCCTTCCTGGCCATTCCCCATGAGGAAAGAAGGCCTGATTCTGCTGCCTTGAGTGACAGAACCGAATCCCTCCTCCCCCACGTCGAAGCTGGGAGCAGCGGGGGTGTGTGCAGCCTCTGAGCCCCCAGCCCAAGCTGATCACTTTTAATAAAGGCTTTTAAAGGACCCGCAGTCCTGCCCATGTTTTTTTATTTCAAAATCTGTCGGTTCTCAAAGAAGATTGAGCTATACCAACTTGTGGCCATAAACATGTCCATTAACAACTACACACTGCTTTTGACTTTTTATAAGCAAAGCAGCTCTCCCTCATACCAACGAACCAAATTTTTTCACCCTGTAATCTAATGGATACATTTTTATCAAACTACTTTTCCATATTTAGATTGATGAAATCGATCCACAGGGAAAACAGTTGTTCTTTACAAGGCGGGTATATTTATTTATCTGTGTACATTTGTTTCTTTCAAACAGTGAGTAGGTTGGGTTTTTTTTCTGGCTGAAATTACTTGAGTATGGAAAAATATCTGCAGTTGCACAGGTTTTGGGGGCTATATACTAATGTCAACACAAGGCACAAGGAAAGAAAGTAAGAAAGGCTTCAGTGAGTAATTCTGTGCAGTCAAATTAAAGTGAGTCTCCTTCATTAGGACCTATAGAAATTTGCTGCCAAAAAGCCAACCACAGCATCTTTCTTCTGGAGAAACGTTTTCTTTGCCAAAAGTTCCTTTGGCGAAAGGAAAATTACAAAAAGAGAAAATGGTGTCACTGGAGTTCAAATCCACCTGTATTCATTGTTCTGTATGGCCTGTCTAAAAGTTGCAGACGTCTTTCAGAAACATTTTGGTTTGGCTTGCAGAGTCCATTTCACTTGTACTTCCCTGTACTGAACCTCAGAAAAATTCTCCACTGTATGTTGTGTGACTTCTTGGCCCTGCCTTTGTCCTCTGGTCTCCTGACAAGAAATTGTGACTCTTCCTTAGATTCTCGCAGACTTTGTTGCCATCTTCTAATCCCTCTGCATTAGAAGATGTCAAAAACCAGATCACCTCTAACTGCCCCAGTTCTTATGTTGCTTTCCATGCACTTTTTTGTAAGGTCAGCAGCTCCACAGCACTTTCAAGGAAGAAGTTTCAATGCTGCCCACTTTGACCCGTTAGTGAGATTTCCCTTGCTGTAAAATCTGTATGTTAAGAAAAAAAGAAACCCCAACATGAGAGGCACTGCATACAAAAGTACTTACATAAACTTGAAAATCACGACATTTCTAAAATGATATTTCTGTTCACGTCCACTTGCCTCTTGTTACTTGAGCTTTCGGGTCATAGATTTCAAGTGTTTCTCTGTGCACATCAGATCAAACTCTTTTCTAACAACAATGTGGAACTTGAAATTCTGATGCAACTGAGATCTCGGCATCAGAGACCCATGTTAAGAGACCTGCAGACAAAGTCCCTGAGGCTGCTGACAAGTCTGCCTACAGTCCCCAGTCCAGAGGCTTAGGGTGTTCCCCTTGGGTTTGGGTGGGAGGCTGAGCTGCCTGTTTCAATGAACATCTGCAGGCTGAGTCAGAGGACAGACACTCCTCCACTACCAGTTATTCAGCAGCCCAACACTTGGAGCCTTTGCTGGGCTTCAGAGAGATCCAGCTCCTACTCCTGTGAGAGCAGGGTGGAAGCTTGCACCTGGCTCTGTCCCAGTGTGTGGGAGCGCCTGGAACACTGGGTGATGGGTCATTTGCCCTCTCTTGTCACTGTAAAATGAAGAAGCCTTCCCTGAGAAAAATCCCAGCAAAAGAGCAACATTCCCAGAAACATGCCTCATCAACGAAACCCAAAGATATTGCTCGCGCTGGCACTTTCTGATGAAAGGCAATTTTCTGATGAAAAGTGATTTTCTGGTAAAAGCATCCAGATAATTTTCCCAGCGGGGATGAACGCACGACTCCTGTGATGTGACCTACCTGGGAAGGGCAGCATCCCACCCTGCCCAGGGGCGCAGACACGCTCCCCTCGCTCTGACCACCCACAGACACGGTGATTGTAACTCCATGCCTCTGCCATTAACGCCGGGGTCAGGCTGAACTTGAAGTCAGCCTGCTCCGAATATTTCCTTGTGCTCCCAAATGAAGATGATTCAGATAACTGCGCAGCCTGTCCTCAAAGCTGGCTGGCTATGAAGTCAAAGTAACAGATTCTGTGTTTAAAGTCACCGAAGGGCTATGAAAGAGTCCTCTGCTTCTTGCTATCCACACTTTGATCCGTAACTTGAGCTTAGTTCGTGCTTCATCCTCAGCTCAGCTGCCAGCAAAGCTAACCTGTGCCTTCCGAGGGGAGGGCTGTTGCTAACTTTGTGCAGCCCTGTTATGGACACAAGATAGCTCTCGTACAACTTGTCTTTGCTGAGCAGAAAGGGCAAGGAGGTGGGCAGGAGCTGCACCTGCTTACCTCTCCAGATTTCCCTTGGTCCTGAGGCAGCACAGCCCCAAACCACCACTTCTCAAAACCCTTCGGCCTGTCATTTTTATCCTGTCAGTGAAGTTGCAAATAAACATGGAACACCAACAGGAACAAGGGACTATGCCAAAAGACTATGGCAACTGCTAGAAGGTAACTGCAGGGTGTGCTAAAATACCCAGCCAGAGTCTAACCAGCTTGTGGAATTGCAAGCTGCACTATTCACTTGCAGTCACGCAGCCAAGGGGTTACTGAGATACCTGCATGTGCCTTTCACTTGTCTCAAATTGCTCCTCTGACCTGTAACTGTGAAGCCAGATGGCTGTGTTCATGGAAAGCTCAGAAGAGGGTCTGGGAGTGAGTGAGAGGGAAGAGCACGTGAGGACTTTACCTATGATTACCCTTGCAGACTAAAGAGACAGGAGACAGAAGGCACTCCTGATCCAGGAGGCTGCAGAGGGAGCCAGCTGTGTTTGCTTGAGTTACTCTGCCCAATCCACAAGCAGCTGCTGCTTTGGGCCATCTCAGCCCCAAACTGTCCAACCAAAACTAGACACTGTAAGTAGGCCTCGGGTTCCTAAGCCATAAATACTGAGCTTTGAGACCTGTTTAACTGACACCTTTTTCCCTGGAAATGCTACAGATGTCTTAACAGCTGCCTGCATGGATTTGGCATATGCATCTGAATTGTGGAGAAAGACACCGACACGAGGGATTCAATCACCTACCTACCAGGCAAGACTGTTCCTGTGATCCTAAGGCTTGCTTCCATTTCCCTGCCTCCTTCACATACTGTCCCTGACACACGCAGATACATTCTTTGGTCCACTATCCTGCCTCTTTTTGCCCCAGTAGAGTTGTTGGGAAGAATGGAAAGCAGGTAAGTAGTACTCCAGATGCACAAAATGCCCTCTCATTAATACCTTTTTCTGAACTAGCTCTCCTCATGCCTGAGCCCGTTTTTAGCACATGCTTCTCCAAAAGCAACAGGATTTGTAAGAGGGAAAAAAAATGCTATCTGGTTCTGCTTTATGGAAAACAACCAAAACCTAAAATCAGCAAGAAGCAGGAAACACAGAATAAAACAGACCATAAAATACCTATGAAACAGAACACCATCAACTTGTCTGATTTTCAGATGCCTATCAGGAACAGCACAGCACCTCATCCAGAGAGGCTGGGGGAGGTGTCAAGATATCCAATGTCTTAAAGCTCCTCAGACTCTGTGACTGTGGCTAGGAGCAGCTTGAGGAAACAGTGCGAGCTCCAGCAGCCAGGTGCTCCTATCTCCCTCTCTGGTCACACCACACCCAGCAGTGAGGGGCTACACTACAACGTAAGGAGGAGCGATACACCCTGGGTAACATTTTCTGCCGACGTGGCCCAGGAGTGGCTGGGAAGGGCAACCCCATCAGCTGAATAACTGCAATCAGCAGGGGAGGTAGGAGGGTGAGGAAAGGGACCTTACAAGCTCAGTCTGTACTGGCTGTGTGCGAAGGGAACCCGTCGCTAATTGACAGGACAGTGTCGGCCAGAGAAGAAGTAGCTACACCAGGCTTTCAGAACCTGGACTCTAGAAGACACACGAGGTTCCAAAAAAGACCCCCTGCAAGAACAGGGAAGAGCAGAGAGCTTTTAAGACGAAGCTTCTCAGTTTCTAGGGTTGGTGGTGTGATGTAGTTCCCATGAGAACAGGGGTCTGCGCTCACCTCAGAGAACCCCTCTGAGTCCTGCCTGCCCATAAGGTTCAGCTGGGAAAGGAAATTATCTCCTGGTGCTGCTGGAGTTGGCCCTTGGGGTCTGAGATCCCCACCTGGCTGGTCCACACCTTTTGTCTGTGCACGAGTGTAAGACATAAGCAGCCTATTACTAATACTTAGAAAATTACAACCTATATATACAAGAATAGATTTACTGCCATTTGCTTGAACAAATATTCTAAATCAAAATACTACTTTTGTATCTGGGGTCTGCTTTGTCAATTTTACAACCACTCAGTGCCACTGGGAAATTCTCTGAAGATAAATAGCTACACAGGAAGACAGGTCCAGGAGAAAAAGGTATTATATCTGAAACTCATCAACTCCCATGGCATTCGAGGCAGGATTTCAGAGACCACAGCCCATATGGCTTGCTTGTCTTTGCGCTGCAGCTGACCCCTCTGTGGGAAACACCCACGGGTGACAGAGGAGTCCGGGTGTGCCCACAATTCCTGCACAGCCTGCTGTGCTTGGACCAGGCACAACCTGCCCAGCCTGGCCTCAGGGGCAGCTCAGCACAGAGGATTTGTTAATCAGTCACTGCCACTGACAGAGGCAGGAAGGCAGGAAAAAGAATGATTTCACCAAGTCAAGGTGTCCTCCAAAGAACAGCTTCAGTTCAGAAACACCCATCTTCTTAGTATTTCTGACTAAAATTAACTTGGAATTTTCTATTTCCAGATTTCCAGAATGTTTTTCTTAAGTTTGGCCCATTTTTTCACTGAAATTGAAAATAAGAATCCTGAAGAGAATAATGAAGCACCAGGAGTCTCCTTGCTGACAAGTGTCCCCCTCTTCCCCTTATTTTACATTAACAGAAATCTTCCTCCTCAGCCTCCTCTCTTTTCTAGCTCTGATAGAAGCATCAGAGCCTTGGAAGTTTACAATGCTTTAAAAAAAACCCCCAGTATCTGTTAATCTAAGCAAATGCTTGATTCTGAGCTTACACATGAAGAAACCCAGTTACAGGCCAACTTAGCAGATCTGATTTCTGAAGAATTGTATTTTCTATCCTAGTGCTCTGAAAACAAGACAGACTCAGTTGCCACTTGGAAAAGCTTGAGCAATGGCACTTGGCACTTGCAGCACATCTGCTGTTCACAGACAGGGCAGGATTGCAGAAATAAAGATGACGGCTATCTCCCTTACACCAAACCAGCATAGATCTGCAGGACCAGAGCAGGGCTGAGTTCCTGCCAAGGGCACTTGGGTGCAGTTTGAGCAGTTTCCCTGGGGAATGGGAACACCTGCACACCCCTCCAAAAGGACCAGCCCAAGAGAGACAGGGCTGTGTGACAGAGCAGTGGCATTCCCAAAGCTTTCACACCTGCCCAATACCTGGGAAAAGATGATGTGGTGGCACCTGGTTGTGCTCACAGATATCCACAGATATACACTGCCTAGAACTGTGGTCTTCCTAAACCCAGCATCCTATTTCCCTCTTCTCCTCCTCAAGCTTGTCTCACACTAATGACGAAACTCAGTCTTGTTCTCCCTCTCTCTCTCATTTACTAATTATATTAAAAAAACAACTGATTCTTTAAAATTCTTTAAAGTGTATATTCCCTCTTATTTACCCCGGTTTCTGCCTTCTTTCAATCAGTTTTTGAAGCTCTTCTCCTCCTGCCTCCCACTCACTGCTAGTTCTAGTTTACTGACCCACATTAATTTTACTGGTTCCTAAAACCCCGTAACCTGCTATAAGATCTGAGGCTGTCTGTTTCTTTTCTTGGAGGAAAGGAAAGCACAGTCAAGCTTACTGTTTTCCTTTTACATTTTTCTCCAAACCTGTATCTCTCCCCCCTCAGTTTCCCTTTATCCTCTTATCTGAGAGCAAGGGAAGGCTTTGCGTGTGTTGCCTGTGGGAAGATTTGCCTTCCTGCTGGTGGCAGCTCAGGCACAGCTGGCAGCGAGCTCCCGCAGTGCCCTTGCACTGAAATGCTCTAAGTTGTGATGGATTTTTACCAGGTGGATGGAACCACGGTGAAACCACACACGCTTTCATATTCTCTCTTTCTGCTCAAGGCAACAGTAAGAACAGTGCTTTCTGTGACAGCAATGCAGCATAAAAGAACTCACCTTAAAACACCCAAAATTTCTACTGTGTATGATGACATCGAGCTGCAGACTGGGAGAAAATCTCTGCAGCATCTGCTCACAGCCAGTCAGTGCAGGGACTTCTTGGGAGAGTGCTGCAATTTCTCTTGTCATCATCTCTACCCAGTGTACCAGGTGCCAAGCTCCCAGCACAGCTCAGGATGTACTGGATGGCTGGGACCTTCACACTCTTCTCTCTATTTCCTATTTGAATCCAGGCTCAGGAAATGAGATGGGGCAGAGGGAAAGGGATTGTTTGTGTGTGTGTGACTTATGGAAGGGTGAGGGCAGAGTGAATGAACGGCCAGAGGGGTGGGCTGGCACATGTCCTGGTGAACAGCCTGTTCCAGCCGTGGCTAAGCCCCACCAGCAGCATGTCCCAGCCCCTGTGGTGCTCCCTACAAACACAGTCAGTGCTGGACAAGACACCTGGGTTAGGATGCTGCCTTCATGGGACCAGACTCATGCCATGTCACTCTTCAGAGAACTTCCAGGCTTCTGAGCTTTTCCTGGCTGCCCTTGCCTTTAATCACAATTATGAACTGTCACTGCTCATTTCATCTTACTGATGCCTTCAGGTCTGAATATTCACGCGGGCCAAGGAAGCCCCAGACAGCAAGAAGATGTACAGCATCCTTGCTGGCACCTCCTGCACCAGTGACTCAGGGACAGGATGGCAATGGCTCACCGCCCTGGAAGGTCAGAAGAGGCTCTTGAGCTGGTCCCCTGTGGAGCAGAGGATCTTGCCAAGTGGCTCATGAATCATATGCATGGCTTCAACTGAGCTGAGAAGGACTGACAGAATGTATTTAAAAACTCTGTGAGATGCACGCAGGCATGTCTAGATAAATGGTTTCCACTGTTAAATACCTGCCCTGTAACACACTTTAATTCAGAGCATGAGGTTGTCCAGCTGCAGCTTTCAGTTGTTTCAGTTCACTGCTGCCCACAGACGTTCTCTTATTATGATTCTCACTGCATTAAAATCACTTCTAGTGTCTCACTATAAAGCAGAACTTTCAGATTTTAAACCATTTTTAAAACTTTTTTTTCAATTTGTCTGCCAAATGGATACCAATCTGGATCTCAGTATCTCAAGCCTCACATGATGTCTTATGTTGGTTTTCTGCTGTTATGAGATCTAAGAGAATTTTTTTAAACAATAAGGAAGTTAATTTTTGAAATATTCCTTTTTATTAAGGAAGAATGTTGTATGGCACTAATTCAAATGTCTTACAGAAGTACCTACATCAGAAGTTATTTTCTTCTGAAAACTTTATAACCTCAAAAAATTATACTAAATTTGATTAATGAGTGGTGTTCTACACAGACTAGAATTAAATATGCTGGTGTCCTCAAAAATGTGACTGATTGTACTCAGTACCATCGTTTTGATGTTTTTACTTGGAACTAATATCATGCTTACTGTTAGAAAATCCAACAGATTTATAGTTTTCTCCTGGTCCTTTCTCAAGCCTTTGTTTAAAAACTTCTGAAAAAAATCTTACTACCTTTTTTTTTTCATCTGTATACCACTCAATTTGTCTTGAATCTAAATGTCTCCATGGACACTACAAAATCCCCCAGTTTCAAAATCTTTCATAGTTCATCTCCATTGTCACACTTTAGACAATGAAAATGTAAGCATTTATAATGCTGGATGATTTAATGCAATTCTTCTAAGTGCCGTACACATGAATCAGCTCATTACCTCAGCCTAGTTATATGAGGCGTAGCCAAATGTAAATCTGCCTGCTTGCTTTCATTCCAAACCTCCAGAATTGATAGCAACATATCCTGGAGCTCTGAAGTGAAATTTCCAGAGGATATTTTCATTTCAAATAAACAAAAGAGTTCTCTCTTTCAGAACACTGGGACAGTACTCAATAAGCCCACAGCGCCCAAGCTCTCTTGCAAAAGGCAGTGGAGCAATCTATGGAATACAGGAGCTGTACTATACCCCCAGGATATTAGGCTGTGATGAGTAGCTGTAGTAATTTTACAAACACGTCTGAAGGCCAAGCAAATATTTTCGTGAGATTGCTTCAGAGACTCCCTGGATGATTTATCTGAAAGTTTGGAGAATAAACTCACTGGTAGGCACAGATACTTATGGTGGTGGAACCAGAGAGATATTAAAAGAAATTAAACATGGAGCATACTTTGCTGGGGGAGCCACACTGCACCAAATGTAAACCAGTTAACAATGTGACAAAGTTTTATGAAAGAGTTTTAGCTGTTTAATTATTTATCACTAATGTTACATTGCAGCATATTTATATAATATTTAAAAGAAGACCTAAGCTTACTATTTATTCATGAGAAGATACCCTGCAGACTGAAAGAGTTCACTGGCACAGAATAAAGTTATTAACAAGTCAAAGGTAATTTTATCTTAGTCAACTCTTACCTTGTTCCCAAGCAGTTCAGAGAAACACTCTCCATTTTTTTACTTCTAAGCCTAAAACACTGCAGAGAATCTCAGGTGGCTCCCAAAGTCTATATCGTAACCTACTGTCCTCAAGATCTTCCCTGGCAGCTCCTTGACCCATAAGGATTTCTCCCTTTACTTGGGAAAAGCAGGCCAATAAAAGGTGCTGCAGTGAAGAGCCAGGCATGGACGGCTGAGGCGGTGACTTCGCTGCGAGGGGGAGTTTTGAGCACAAGGTCTGCAGGCTCACTCAGGGACTCTGTGTAAACCTGTTACACAGTGCTGTGTCCCCACCCCCAATCTACGGGCAATTCTTAGTGAAAGAAAATACAACATTCCTCCTAACCCCCCTGATACAACAGAGAGTGATTTTCTTACTGCAACCATGATTCCTTTATCTTCTCTTGAAGCAGCTGCCATGATGGAACAACCAGGTAAGGCGGCTAAAGTTTAGATAGCTTCAGTGAAGCAGAAAGGCTGGATTTTTGGGGTTTTTTTCAGGGGTGGGAGGACTGCAGAAAGGAATTTCTTTTTTTCCCAAGAGGAGCAAGCAAGCCAAGGAGAAGAAATGGTGAGAACTCTCCAAATGTAGTCATGACTAAATACACCCAATTGTTATCCAGTGCTCTGTCCACACAACCAATACCAAGAACAACCAATCATTCCTTCAAATGCTTTCTATACGTTAGCAGCTTGAGGCAGCCTTGCAAAGGGCAAGGATTGTCTCGTAGAAAAGTTGGCAAAGCTGGCACATGGTGTGCTATTTTACCAGGGGGTTTGCAGAGGTCCTGGGCAGTGGCAGCAGAGCTGGCCCAGAGGGCAGTGAGTTGTGCAGCAGTGATGCTGGGGACTCCCAGGACCCAACGTGTCTCCTCAGTGTGTGAATACAGCAATCCTGAACTCAGCAAAATAAACTGATACTGAGAAAATGCTCCATATAACAGCTGGATTTGTACAGCCAGGAAAGGATTCAGATTCAGATCAACAAAGCAAAAACAAATAAATGTATTCTTTTACATTAGGGACTATATTATTCAGAGGGCTCACAGACAGTTCCCAGAAAAATGATCAAAAGACATGATCACCACTTCTTGATATTTGCAAAGAATGTTTTGCCATTGGTCTCACACTTATAAATTCCATGGGAGTCAAATAAAGATGCACACCACTTAGAAAGCCCCATAGAACTGGACATTTAAGGTTTAGATTGAGCAGCGCAGATTCTCAGCTCTGTGATTTTAACACTGTCTGCGTGACACACAGAAGCAACATCACTTACCAAAACCAAACCTCATCACTTCTGACAGACAATTTGCATAGCAAATACTTCTGACCATCAGAGAGGAGATGGAAGACCATGCTAGGTTGACTCAGACTTGAGAACTTTGCAGTTTCTCCTCAGTTTGGATTCAGCATGAACTAAGTTGCAAAAAGAATTTCTTTGCCTAGAAACATATAGGTGAGGCATGAGGAACGTGCCCATGTATCTGAACAGCAGGTAGATGTACTTTTTATTTGTTTTTATTTGTTACTACGATGGCCACAGACATTGTGTTTAAGACATTCTGTCCCAAATTCACAGCCTAGGGGCAGGACTACACAGAACAAGTGATGGAACTACATGAGGCCAGTTGAGAACGTCAACAAGAAAGCAAACATTTGCTTATTGCTGATAACAGAAGCTGTGGGTAAAGGATGCCCTCAAAGCTTGTGGTTCGGACTGTGTGCTACCATTTTGATTTAAGTACTGACTTTAAGCTTATGAAAGGAAAAAAAAAGAGAAACACCTTACTTTTAGTTAAAATAGCATTCTGTAGTGCTCTGAGTCCTACATCCCTTTAGCAAGGACATGTGAATGTGAAACTGACTATGAATCTCATGTGCCTACAGGAACTTCCTTATGCACCATGTACAAAAGGCAGGTGACAATTGCTACTGAGTCATTTGGTCTTTCCCTGGCCTTCAGCCAGCTGTGGCCTGAAGAGTCTGGAGCAGACACAGAATGCAAATTAGCAATATAGGGTACAAGTACAGTAGATCAGATGCCAAAAGTGGTGATACTGTTACAGCTTATGATTTTTGCATTTAAACAGCAGAGCTGAGAGTGGTATAACCTATTCTCAGATGATCTCCAGGGAAATTAGTTAGTCCAATTCCCCAAGATTCTTTTTACAAAAAGTCACTCTCAGTGCCTATACACTATAAATAGTTATCTGTAACACCAGCAAGGAGATTTTTTTAAATACATGGTTTTTGTTGACTATGCTGTAATTTCTAGAACAGTTTATTCCACAAAGAAAGTAAAAACACAAGCTGCAATTTTATTAATATTTTCATTCATGAAAACAAACCATCTATGTATCACATGTGGCTCTAAGTTAAAATCGGGGTCTCAGTATCACATGCAGAATAACTGAACAGTCAGAAAAGAGATAAAGTCATAAAATGAGCTCTCCAGTAATTCCAGAGTCTCAAGCAGAGTGCCATCTTAGGACAGCAAGCACCAGTGGACTTTGTCCAGCATGTCTGTGTCTCTTGCACTGAGGAGTCCAGCACTGGACACAGCTCCAGGTGTGGCCTCCCTGGTGCTGAGCAGAAGGGAAGAATCTCCTCCCTTGATGTGCTGGCAGCACTTTGCCTGGTGCAACCCAGGACACTGGTAACTTGCTTTGCAGCAAGGGCACAGTGCTGGCTTACGGTCAACTTGGTGTCCACCAGGACCCCCAGGTCCTTTTCTACCAATCTCCTTTCCACTGGATGGCCCCCAACACGTCCTGGTGTGTGGGGCTGTTCCTCACATGCAGGAATGCAGGACTCTGCATTTCTCCTTGCTGAGCTTGCTGAGGTCCACAGGTTTCCTGAGCCCGTTTCTCCAGCCTGTCAAGGCCATTCAGGACAGCAGCACAACTCTCTGGCCTATCAGTCACTTGTCCAAAGCTTGTGTCAGCAGCAAACTTGCTGCAGGTACACTCTGCTTCCTCCTCTAGGCCACTAATAAAGAAGTCTAACAGGACTGGACCCAGTATAGACCCCCGAGGCACAGTGTTTGTTACTGGCCTCCAACTAGACTTTGTGTCACTGATCACCATGCTCAGGGCATGACCATTTAGGCAGTTTTCAGTCAACCTCACTGTCTGCTCATCCAGCCTCTCACAGAACAGCCTGTCTAAGAAAAGCTACTGAGAATCATTATACAAGACTCTCTTAACCTTGTCCGAGATTACTTTTGTGTGTACCTTTGTGAAATGTAACGACAGGTCACATGATTGTTTAAAATGCACATTCACAACTTACCTATTCCCCATCCTCACCATTCTGGAAGTGGAAGCACAGTGTGTATATTGAGCTTAGAAGGTTAAATAGTTTTGGCTTCTTTATGAGCTATTATTAACCTCATTATTTATAAGTCTCTCTCTTTGTTGTAATGTTCTTCAGCTGAAGGTTATTGAACTGTAACTTCCTATCACAGCATCTTTAATTAGGCTAGCTTTTCCCAACACGTTAGGAAGTATGGTGAAGAACGAAGAACGAACTGTCTGATCTGCTTCTCCTGTTTTGCACTGTGCTGCTACAAATGACTGAGCCCAGGGGGACTCAGGCCTATAAATGCTTTTGTGAATCAGGACAGAATGTTTGATATTATTCTCTAAGTTCTACCTTTTCTTCTGTGATGACAAAGGCTGCTGTCTAACAAAAAAGAGAAGATTCTTCTTCAGATAGTAATGGTTGACATTTCTGTTTTCACCAAGAAAAAAATGAAGAGTTTAGTA
Source organism: Platysteira castanea (assembly GCA_013397175.1). Lineage (NCBI taxonomy): Eukaryota > Metazoa > Chordata > Aves > Passeriformes > Platysteira > Platysteira castanea. Next base: position 354,846 of record VYXC01007173.1, read on the forward strand.
TGATGACCATCTGGCTTTCAGCTGAAACTCTCAATGTCTTTTGGTTGTTTAGCTCTTAACTGTGTGTTTAGAGCTTTTGCTGTAATGTATCCCTGACTGGTTTAAGACTTCTCTGATGTATTAGCTGCTTTGTTTGAGTGACTCGATTCCTGCCATTTGTTTAGAGAGGTGAGAAGTCCATTTAAAGGTAGCATATGCCTAAAATACCTTGAGGATACTCTGTGCCTCTGGCTATTTTTATGTCTTGGAGATGACTTTTGTGGTGGTCTTGAACGAGCTTGGTGCCTGAAGGCTCCTGCTATGATTTTGTCTCAGCAGATTTTACCTTTAGAGGAGATTTCACCCTTAAATCTAAATCTTGCATTGAAATCTCCCATTCTGAAAATTTTGAAATAAAACATTTGTCATTGTCTTGTTACTTTACATGAAAGAACCTGACTGTCTTCACATGTTTGTTTTCTTCACACACTTGAAGTGTCCCTTTCATGAAATTTCCAGAAGGAGCTATTATACACATGGCTGGATTGGTGGATTTTATTTAATTTAATCAGTAAATAAAAGATAAATGAGAAAAAAAATTGAAAAAATATATATCCTACTTTGGTAAGTGAAAAGTAGCTCAGGATCTGATTCTGTTAACTCTACTGACAATTGTGCAGCATCTGAAATATACGACAGTACTTCCAAAAAAGAGTAACACTCAAGGTGAATCAAGGTGACCTTTAGTAAGAACAAGACATCTACAGTGCAGGGGAGCATGAGCCTTCCCACTCTTGTTAAACCACTAGGGATTGCCACTGTCATCCAGAATACCTGGAGCAGCTAATAAAGTTAACAGAATGTATGATTGAGTCTTCTGCTCTATTTTAAAAGAGATAGGCAGGCACCTAAAATAATTTTCTCACCCACCTGGTAATTACTTCTAACTTTTAAGGTCCCACACTTACATCTTGTGTGAAGTCGTTTACACCTCTGCAGGACATCACTGGGTGTAACAGCTGGTCCATTCAGATAGCATTAAAGGATCAGGGCATGGAAAATTGCTCCCCAGCATGGTTTTTTTCGTGATTGGCTTTTCTGTCTTTCCCTGAAGCAATAACAGGACAGATAGATGGCACATAGAGCTTTTGTTTTCTGTAGTAATGCCAGCTCAAGGAAAAGGCCACTGTTTGTTAGCCAGAGTACCTATGACAGCCTTGACAGAGAATCGTAACGACAGGAAGCCAGAAAGCCTGGAAAACGTGCCCACTGAGTATGGTGTGTCTTTGACATAGTATTTACTATTTATTTGTTCCTCAGTCAGGAGGGATGCACATCCTTTTTCTGCTGGCAAAGCCAGACCTAAGAGCTATCCCTGGGCACAGATTTTAATCAAGATACCGGGGATACAGCTCAGGATGATTACCATGAATTTGAATTCACATAAGCTCTCTTCTCTCCACACCAGTTACTTGAAGAGCTTGCTAAGCCACGTACAGAGTACATGCAGGGGAGTCTCCAGCCACGGTTCCAGACCTTACAAGTGATTCCACGTGGGCAGATGCCTACTCCTTGCCTTGCAGAAGTGATCCTTCACCAGTCCCCTGTGCAAGAGAGCCACCTTTGTCTCAAACAAAATAACCATTTGCAGTCTGTCCACAGACCTTCCCTGTGCAAAGAGCAGAACAAAGATTATGTGCAGGAGCTCTGTGCTTTTAGAATTTAAGAGCATGGAAGAATGTTGGATAATTTATTCTCATCTACTCCGTATTGCAAGAATTTCACCTTTGTAACTTGATCTTTGTCTGTTTAGCTGAACGCTAAACAAAAAGGCACTGGGCTTTTAACTGAAAATGTCTAGAAGTATAAAATCCACTAATTCTCTTCCTAGCCTGTCCCAGTAATTAATCATCTTGGTATTAAATATTGGCATATAGTTTCCCATATGAATTTAGAAGGATTCAGTTTTTATCCCCCTGCTTAATTTAAAGGTCTTTTAGATGATACAGTTCTCCTCCCCTCATAAAAAAACCACTTATGTGCCTAATCCACTCACCTTCCTTCCAATAATCTAAATCAACTGAAATGTTCAAGTTTCTTATTGTATGGCATTTTCTACAGATGCCTAAGATCTACAGGTTTTTAACCCTCTCCCAGTTTTTCAAAACACTGTTAAAAATATGAATGTGAGAACTGACTTCAGTATTCTAGTGTCAGTCTCACCAATGCTGCATACAGGCACAAAAAATCTTCCGGCTTCTAATCAATACTCCCCAGCTTAGATATTCAAGGATGGCATTAACCCTTCTGACTTTATGCTGCAATAGGAATTAACAGTTTCTTGTACCCTAAATGTTATTTAGAGCCTCATTTTGGGAACCAGAGTCCCTGTTTTTACAAGTGCAAGCCTGCATTCATCTTTATTGCACAGTTTTGCATTTGGCTATGAAAATGTGCTCTGTCTAATGGTTCCAGCTTACCAAGAAATCCAGGCTTTTCTCATATGCTTGCTCTATCCTCATTATTATCCTGTGCCCCCCAAAAAACATTATTAGCCTATTATTATGAGTCCCTATTTATGTTCAGACCATTAGTAAAAACATAAGGCTCCTAAACTCTCGTAATTCTAAAAGCAATTGTTCAGCTCTTGCTTAAACCTAGGAACAGTTAAACACTAAATACATCTCAGTTTTCAACAGTAAAATATCCCTTGTGCTTAGAATTCAGGATACTTGAGCCCTGACAGTTAATTACAGTAAAAGGAAATTATATTTTAAAAGAAATATTAGGACAACATAGTGTTAACTAGTACCCAGAACTTCTAACCTCAAATTTTAAATCAGAAAAAGCCCTTAAAATAAAGATCTGATAATAAACCATATCTCAGTCAACATGCCAAATGTTTGATCTTTTTTCCTGGCTGCTCCTGAGTGAGTCTGATTCCAAACCAAACGACTCAGTTGAGATGTAACCTGAGCAGACCTCACAAAAAGGGTGGGTTTAACCTTACACAGGGTGCTCAGTCGGATGCAGGGGTCTGTCTGGAGCGGCTGGATCCATTTTCCATCAGTGTGCATTTTACTTTCAAGGTGACGTAACCGTAAATGCCTCTGGTCTGAGGATGACCACCCTCTTTTCTGCTCGTGGCAGTGGGGCACAAACCATCCAGCCCCTGGCTGACGGCACATGGGAAGAGCTGCTTCCAGGAGAGCTCAGCCTTCAGCTCAGAGGCAGCACTTCATAGGGTGAAGCACTGTCTCAGTAGCTGAAGTTCACAGCCACATTTAATGACCACGGGGCTGGGAAATGAGCCCAAACATTTAGTGTCAGGCTTGGACTCAGGTAAAACTAGAAAGGGCATGAATTCTTCAAGATGTCCTCACCCCCCAACCCCTGCATTTCAGCACGAACGTGAAGAAAATGTGAATGTCCTCCTCGACCATTTTTCAGATGAGCTCTCACTCGCATACAGTTAATCCTAGGAAAGTGAATTGCTTGCACAAAAAAGGGACTAAACCCTTAGGAAATTTGATGAACTAAAGAATAAACAAAATATCTGTAAAACTTGATTTTCAAGGGCATGAATCATCCACAACTTACGCTTGAGAATACTAAGCAGGTCTGAAAATTGGGACAATTGCTCTGTTTCTGCTGTTAAGTTGCTGCCTTCAGCTTCCCTGGCCTTTACATCACCCTATAGCATCAAAATACTTTAGATGTGGTTTTTTCATTGGCGCACTGAGAGTTCATTGAAATTGTTAAAGTACCTTGAGGGAAAATTGATCTGTTAGTTCTAAACCTAACCTCAAAACATTAAGCCACAAGAAAGGCTGGTTTTTATCCCCAGAGTAGCTAGTTTGTCATCTGGTAAGATATGTCAGAAAACAAATCTGTTGAGTAAGGCTATCTGCTGGTGTGAACTGGCTAAGCTGGGCTGGCAGGGCAGAGTTTGGCCCAATCTCACCTCAGTTTTAAGTGACAATACGTGCTCTACCCAGCCAGCCCTCCACATCATATATACAGAACACAATACATGCATATCTGCTGTACTGATTTTTCCTGTCTCCTTCCCTGAGGAGACAACAATGCCAAACACACTTTACCCCAAGAAAAACTGCACTTACCCGATCCTCTTCTTCTCTGACATCTGGCATGGTGCTGATGCAGAGGCTGACAGCAGTGATGGCAACAAAAGAGATTGAAATACAAGCAAAGATCTTTCCTGGGATCCCTGAGTGGGGGTTCTCCACCATATCCCTGAGCTTCCGCATGCACAAACTCAGGCGGCTGTTGTCCTGGAAGGCACGTTGCGTAGCTTCATTGAATACCATCTCCCTTTCAAAGAGCCTGGCCTCAGCTGCCTCTTCCTCTTTCTGTCGCAACCTCTTTTTACAGCACCACTCCAGGTGGTCCTCTTCTATCCCCCAGTACACGAGCTCCTCCTGGAACGAAAGAGCGCACATCTCCCTGAGAAGCCTCAGCTTCCCAGCTGTCAGGAATGTCATGATCGTTCTGAAGGCACTAGGATTACGGTCAAAAAAAAATTCATTGCAGCTAACGTCATAATCATCGCAGATGTCCATGATCTCATCATAATTGTTGCAAGATTTTAGCTTCCCAAGCCTGGTCAAGGGGCAGTTCTCCAAGGTGGTCCAGGGAACTTTGTACTTAATACCACCCACGTTGATGATCACAAACCTGGACCGGTCATCCAAGCGGGCTAAGCAGCACAAGTCTTCTCCAGGATGCAGAAGTTTGGCCTTTTTGTAGAAGAATCCTTTCTTGGTTTGCACTTCACACAGGTTTTCCAAGTTGTTGAAGGAGCGGGAGCTGAACTCAGGATCTGCATTCCCGGTGAGCAATGCCATTTCGTGGTACATCTGCTGAGTCCATAGGGAGGTTGAGGCTACTCAAACAAAAGCATCTGGAACTTGACCAGAAAGTCTATCTGTAAAACAGAATTTTAAAATTACAAGAAAAGTAGGGCACTCTTAGATGATAACAATCCTATCCTCTCATTCCCAAGAAACTCTTCTCTACAGCATTACTTTTCCTCCCATTATTTTAGCACTATCTTTGCTTGATAGTCGCTTGGGGAAAGAATTTATCCTACCATCAGGTCAGAAGCCATGCTGTTACTTCTAGAGGGTTTAGTTACTGATTGAATGGAAACAAAACCAGTGTATTGCCATTTTCAGAAATTTCTAGTGGTTCAAGCTATATCCTGGACATCAATGCATACTGGAAGAGAAATCTAGTCATTTGGATAAATGGCAATTTACAGTTTAGCAACTTGATAAAAAAACTTAGTTGCAAATAGGTTTTTGATTATTTTGGCCCATCTACATTAGGATCCTGTTACAAAAAGCCTATAGGGTGAGGATAAAATGGATACTTACAGTACAGTCAGAAATGTGATGGCAGAAATGTGGGTAATTGCCAGCCTAAATTCACCACGCCTAGGCAGCAATAGCAATGAATATGTGGGAGCTGAGGGCATGCTTGGTCTGAGCTGAAACCAGAGCTTGCCTGGGACCCTGGAACTGCTGGAAGCTGTGGGCTTGGCTGCAGTTGTGGACAGGGTTCCAAGCAGCCTGTCAGCAGCTCTGAAACAGGAGATCAAACCTCAGAATGAGCTGGAAGTGACTCGGTTGCTGCTCTTACTTCTGGACAGCACAGAACCCAACTGGTCACACTTAGAAGGAACTATGTATAATTCCAGGATTTAATTTGTGCCTCCTGCTTATCCCTCCTTTACCACACCATTGCTTCCTCACTTTCTCTAAAGCTCATCACATTCATTCTTCAAAGCTGTCTTTCCAAAGCAGTACTGGGATGTCTTGAAATGCTACCATGTAATCGCATTTGTGAATCACCCAAAACTCCCTGAATTGCTCACATATGAAGCAGGAAACAAGAAGTCAGTGTAGGATGACTGGGTCTCCACACAAAGACCTGGGCTGGGAATGGATGCAGTGATGGGGAACAATTTTAAGCAGAGAATGAAGAAACCGACAAAGAGCTGACTACTGAAGGATAAACTGACATTTTTGATGACAGAATGGTAATCATGAGGCAGTAACTCCATAATTTATAAGCAACATTCTCCAATTCCCTCTGAATCTCATGCCTTAACCGGTAGAGAACAACAAACAAATGGGTGCTAGGAAAAACTGGAGAGCACACATATTCAAATACATTCCCAGAGGAGCATCTTCGTTTATCTTTCATCAGCTTACTAACTCTTAGCTCATTAGACTTAGTTAAAACGACCTCTGAGAGAGAATCAGGTGAATACTTTTAGTCACAGCCCTGAATCACCCTCTAAACACTCTCACCAACCACTCTCAAACAATAACACTGCAGTAACAGTGGTACTTTTGCTTCAGCATCTCTATGAGGATCCAGTCCCTGAATTTCAGAACAACACTTATATTAGATATTTGTAAAATGCCAAAGAATGGTTGGTTTATGTACAAAAAGCTACAGTTACCTGAAGATACTTTTCAGCACCGTGAAAATTTCAGAAAAGCTAACGATGCCAAAATCTCTCCAATTTCACTTTGGGGAAGAGAAATAATTGTGTAAATATCCGTTTCTACAGAGCAACATGAGCAACAGAGAAAAGCTCCTTCATCTGGCTAAGGGCCAGCAAAGGGCAACAAGCACTCTGAGGAATGGGTGCTTTTACAGCACAGGCTCGGGTGCAGCTGGGATTGCAAATACCATTACTGTCACAGCGAGAGCGCACTGTCAGCACGGCATATGCTTTAAGGATTTGGTCTCTTGTTGCTTTCTCTTGGTAAGATAAAATATTCACTGTCACTACTGAGGGCTCTGCGCTTTTGTTTTCATGCCTCACTTGTTCCACAAGTCAACATACTAAAAGGAATTTACACTGTTTTGACATCAAGGCCAGGGTTTGTTTTTCTCCTCTCCCCCGTGTAGCAGGTTGTTCCATAAAGGGGCCAGATACATTTCACAGAACTGTTTTGAATCTAATCTTACATGCACTTCTTCCTTCTTCTAAGCAGCAACTAACTCAATGTGAAAATCTAGCATATTGTTTGCCAATCTCTGCATTACAAAGGGTTAGTCTTTTATTTTGTGGATATAAAATAATGTTGTTTAAATCTCAAGTGTAAGGAAGCAGCTTTTCCTTTTCTTTTTCTTTCACTCTTTTTTTATTTTTTTTAAATTCTTTTTTTGTAATCATCAGTGGGTAAATAGAAAGTGAGAGAGAAGTAGCTACAGAAGTAGAAAATAATATTGCCTGTGGTTTAACAGGTTGATTCCAGACAGTGCTGGTAGCACCAGCTGGAGTTTAGTAACTGAAGTGAATTTTCTGACATCACACTTCAACATCCCAGAAACCATGATAGTTGGCAGCATTTGTTTCGGAAATCTCATATTTATTCTCAGATTAAAAGATAAGCATGTGAAGACAGTTGTATTTATTATTCTCCTTGGCACTTCCACCTTGTGAGCTGGCTGCCCAAGACCAGGTTCAGATGTCAGTGGAAGAGCTTGTGGTGCCACTTTAACTGTGCTACAGAAAAACAAAATACTGTGGGCTCCCAATTTGGCATCTATCCTGAGAAGTAAAACAAGCCTGGAAGGTCTGCTTCTGATCTTATGTGCATGGAATGTATCATGACTTTCACTAAATATTAAAGGGTGTTTCAAAATTATTTGTGTCTTAAAATACTCTCTGCATGCCAGGGTTATCTAATGTATGCACATGCCTGCAGTAAAGCATCCCATTGAAGATTAACATTAAAAGCCAATACTTCCAGAAACGATACTACATTATCATCCAGTTGGCATTTCCACTATTTAATCTGACACATGGGTGCATGAAAGACTATTAAAACACAGTCTGGAATAAGCTGCCCATCACAGGGATGAGGGACAGAATTTGACTCTATATTTGTTGTTCATAATTTTGAAGTGCTGTGGGAGAAATGCTGTATGAATATTTCAGTTTGAGGATCATATACAGGGTGGGTCATACATAGTGCGGATTCTTTTTTTTTTTTTTTCAGTATAGTCAAACAATTTTTATTCACTAAGAAGTACTTTCTTTGGCCATCTATGTATGCACACGTATATATCTACACACACACATAAGTTCAGCCACATTCTGTCAACAGCAGACAGCTGACATCTTCAAAATACAGGTATTTCTCATCAAAGATTTAAAGATTCAGTAAAGGTCAGAAGCACACAACTGCTTCATATTCTTCTTTTTGCTGAATTATTTCCTCAGTGGACAGAGGGCTATTTCCCTGCTTACTGCCTTTTCACTTTGTCTGCTCCCAGAACTGCTCTTCACACAAAAATTTCTCATTATCCCACTCTATCAGTACTGCTGCACCTAAGTCATATCTGATTTTGAACGTGGCTCCCCTGGTCTCAGGTTGCCTTGGGTAAGAATGAAAGATGAGGCAAAATCATCCCTACCAACAGGCTGACCAGCCTGGCGAGGAGAGCTTGAAAACAGTGATGAAGGGGAGGCAGTGATGGAGCAGAGACTGCAGGGTGCCTTGGCCAGGAGAGACCTCGTGAGGAAGGGTGGCCACATAAATGAGGGTACAGGAAAGTGCCAGAGGCAGGGTGCTCACACCTCTTCTGAGAAACCAGCCTGACCAGGTGGCTCTGTACACTAAAGCAGGCAGCCGGGGGGAAAACGAGGGGAATTCTTTATGCAGGTGCACAGAAGAAAACTGTTACTCTGAGGGTGGTCAAACACTGAAACAGAATGCTGAGAGAGGTGGTGGAGTCTCTGTCCTTGGAGATATTCAAAACCCATCTGGACAGAGTCCCAAGTAACCTGTTCTAGCTGATGCCACTTTGAGCAGTGGGAGATAAATCAGGTGAACCCTGGAGATCTCCTTCTACTTCAACTATTCTGTGATTTTGGGAACAGTCTCTTTTTAACGTTGCTGTAAATTACAAAGTATTGAAGGTTTACATTTATGCTACAGTAGCAAGAGGAAGCCATGAGACCTTTTAGTAATTAGTGTTTTAAGATTTCCTTTGTGAAATGAAACATATTTTGACAGAGAACAGGTAATTGTGTCATAGTTTAAAGCCACAAACATGAAACATATATTAGGGTGACCACGAGATGTTTTGTCTCAATTCCAATGAGTGTTGAGTCAGTGAATGTGTTCTGCAGTACTCAGCCCTTTCTAGTCAGAGATGTGCTGAAACCTGACACTGCTGCCTGGGACCAAAGCAGTTCCCACTTCTTACTGTGACGTGATTTATAAATCACAGCACACACAATCACTTTAGTACTAAACCTTACACATGCCTACATTTGGTGATATTACAGCTAACACTGTGGACCAAGAGGCTTAGGAGATCCAGGTTACTCTTGTGCTTATTACAACACAGTAGAACTTGGACTCCCAATAATGAACCCCTGCCAGTCACTGTGGAAACATGGAGAGGAGAGCACCTGCCCATGAGGCTTACAAAATGCAAAACAGATGGAGTGCGAGAAATACACATATTTAAAAACAAAACAGAACAAACCCCAACAAAACAAAACTGAAAAGGAGACTGGGCGGATATGGCAAAACAGATGCAGCTTAGCCTAGAAGGCAGACTCTCTGGGATTTGGGGAATTAGCTTCTGAGTTTGTCCACACTGAACATGATTATGGCTCCCTGCATACTCATTATCACAGAATCGTAGAATCATCTACGTTGGAAAAGACCCTTAGGGGATCACTGAGTCCAGCCGTTACCCTGACACTGCTGAGTCCACCACCAAACCGTGCCCCAAAGCACACATCCACAGTCTTTTAAATACCTCCAGGAATGGTGACTTCCCTGGGCAACCTGTTCCAATGCCTGACCACCTTATCAGTGAAAAAATGCTTCCTAATATCCAATCTAAACCCCCTGGCATAACTTCAGGCCGTTTCCTCCTGTCCTGTCTCTTGGTACTTGGGAGAAAAGACTGAATCACACCTCGCTACACTCTCCTTTCAGGGGAACTACAACTTGGACACAGTCAAATTTTACGTATTTCTGTATTTATTACCAGTAAACTTTAATATCCCTGACCTCCTAAGCCCCTGCTTAGGGAAGGCAATAGCCAAAGAAGTTGAAAAGGTACTAGAATTTTGAACAACCCTTCATTTTGTCTGTTTCTTCATCAGAGTAACAGGAAGCAGTGACACCACCTTACACGTCTAGCTGAGATGTCCCCATCTAACAGAGAAGGAAGGGTTTCTTGTATAGGTATGGAGCACAATAGGCAAGATAGTCTTCTCCAGAGAGTATTTTGGGGGTCTTGAGGAGGATGCTGAGTTATTCAGTCCAAGAGGCCCAGGAGACTCATGCTGTAATTCAGCATGTGAAGCTGGACATTGTTGCATACTCTTAATGTACATTTTCCTTAACATTTTCATTAATTCAGTGAACGAAAAAAGTAATAATTTTCTTCTTCGAACATCCCTCATCACATTTATGCCACACTACATAATTAGCTGAAACTATTCAATTTGTTAAATGAAAAAATTAACTTGACTCAACATTAATTATTCTGACATGTGTCCATAGCTATTGTCTCCATTAGACAGATTATGAGTTATCTTGTGTCACTGCACTTGCCAGAGTTCTACAGTAAAAGTATGAACACTGTGACATCTTTAGGAAATCAGAGATTTGGTTCAACTACCTACGTGAAGGTATGGGATCCTTACCTGTATCTTCATAGCTAAACCCAATCTTATTTTACACTTCCACAAGCTTTTGGTGCCCATTTATCTTTGTACCCTAAATAGAATCAAACCATTATTTCTATACAGCTATTTGCACACATCAGTTGCACAGCAGACAAAGGCAGACATGCTAGATAAAATGCAGGCAGAGGAAGTACCACTTGTTTTTGCATTCTACCCAGAATTACGGAATTCTGTTCAGGCTAGCGAGCTTCAAGATTTCACAAAGGTCCTAAAAGATGTATTTCACTTAAACAGAACTATAAATAAAAAACAAGCAGAGACTGTAAGGATTAGGCAGAAAAGTTTTTCCCCACGGAATTATTACTACTTAAAATAAAACAGAGCATCATGTTCAAATCCTGCCTTATTTGTTTAGGTGAATTAACCCTCAGTTGGTCACAAAAAAACCAGATTTGTAAAATGTGCTTTCATTGTCAGTTTGTATTTCCTGAACAAGTGAACAGACTCCAGATATGCACCAAGTGGGTGACGTGCTAAAGGGAAGAGACTTCAGAGCAGACCTGTACCTCCCAGACTCTGGAAAGATTAGACTGGACACGGAGATTTGTTTGATCCAGTTCCTGTTAAGTGCAACCTTGGATTAAGTATACGGTGTCAAGAGCCTAAAATTAAAATGTGTTCTGTCTGCACTAGCTTGGTCAGTGGTGGAGCCCTGTGAACAGGGTACCTTTGACCCTTACTGGCAGCCATTAGATGGTGAAGTTTTTATTCTTCCATGAATCACACACAAGTTTATTTTAGGAGCCTTACTGATTAATCCTGTTAGTATCCTGTTTAATCAGCCAGTCAGATAGGGTACTATGAGTTAGTTGCCAACCTGAAATATTTATTTCCCTGTTCTTAGATTGGTGTATTTCAGAATAAAAATCATCAAAATCCAGTTTTTAAAGTATCTGCTCCAGTCATGATTACATACCCACAGCTGGCCTAAGATACAATGTGAATGGCATATCAAATGCAAAAGTGACAGACTGTGTAGTGTTTTCAAACAGCATTGTTTATCCCTCTCACCCAGGAAATTAAACAGATTGTCTCATTTCTGTTGCCAAAATTCTGGAAGCATGAAAACCAGACAAGTTTTGGTGTCTTTGAAAATCACAGAATTATCAGTCAAGTGTTCCCAGTTGGTCCGCAGATCACTGGAGGGGGAAAAACCAGTTTTTTACATGAGCTCTGGTCCTCTCCTAACACTGATCTTTTCTCTCTGATCCATTCTACTGGTTTCTGCAATTCTATACTTAGCAGCTTCCCACCCACATGATTAATATGCTTGATTTCATACAGAGTATAGCAACTAGGTTTCTGGCTAGAAGAAAGAAGGTTTGACTGTGTGATGCCACTCCTGGCCCAGTTTCACATTCAGAAGTTCATAAAGATTTGCTGGGGCACTTTTCCAAATACCCTGTCCTTGTGTCTGTTTCAGGGCCATTCACAGGTTTGTACGAATGGTTGTTAGATACATATGACTGAATGTGAAAGGATGAGAGGAAACAGCCTCAAATTGTGCCAGGAGAAGTTTAGACTTGGTATTAGGAAGAATTTCTGCACTGGAAGACTTATCAAGCATTGGAACAGGCTGCTGAGGGAAATAGTTGAGTCAACATCCCTGGAGATCTTGCAGACACGGCACCTAGGGACATGGTTTAGTGGTGAACTTGGCAGTGCTGTGTTGATGGTTGGACTCAGTGATCCTAAGGGTCTTTTCCAACCTAGATGATTCTATGAATAAATGCTCTTATTAACTACTCACAGATTTTGGATGTAGATCTAGCCTTTTTAATTTCCACATGAAATCCTTTGTAGAAAAGATAAATTGTATACAGATGCATCTTGCTTCTCTTGTTAGCTTGAATTAGTGAACACTGGATTTTATGTGTTTTCATTGTTTTTTTGCAGATGACGTTCCTGTTCTCATGTGTGTTTCATAAGTGAATTGTGCATTGACCTCAAAAATATTCCCATCTCTACTTAAACACAATTCTGCCTCTGAATTTAACATGATTTTAGTTAATTATTAACATCATTGCATAGAATACATTTTAAATTTAGACTCATTAAAATTATATATTTAATCCATGGTTGGAGTTAACAGGAACTGGATCAAACAAAACTCCACATGAAATAGAATTGTCTCAGAGAGACTCTGGTTAAAGGATAGCTCCTGGTCTAAAGCCTGTCCACTTTAGCTCATCACTCTCTTTGTGCACATCTGGTGTTCCCAGAGCTTGTTCTGCCTTGTTTGTCCCAACATCCCTACCCACACTCACCGTGACACACACGTTTTGCACAAGATTAATATGGCTGTGGTTCCAGAGCCCTTGGATGAGATGACTCCTAAACAGAGGGGGGTTCTTAACTCTGTGGCATGATGCCCACACCAAGCACTGGGAATACTGACACACTGCTAATAACTGCTGCTCGGTGCAGCAAGCATTACCTGCTGTGGACAGAATCCAGGAATCCTGTCCTCCAGACATGTTTCTAAATGAGAAGGTGTTCCAGATCTTGCCCAGTAGGCAACTTCCATTTCCACAAGGAATGCACATCACTGCCTGGAGCAGGAAGCTCCCAGAGCCCTTCACTTCTATTCTGCGCAGTCTTTAACCAGGAACATCCATATTTTACAGCTTTCAGTTCTGGTGAACTTGAAATACTGCAGCAGCTTGAAATAAATTAAAAAATTAAAATTTGTGCTAAATTAAATAGGAAAATTAATACTATTACGAACAAAGAACCCTCATGTATTTATATCAATTTAACACAAAATTCTGTTTCAAAATATCAATTTCATTACATTTCTGTCCTGAATTCCTCCTAGACAAATGTGGTAGCAACATCAACTTTCCCAACAAAGGTGACAGGACAAAGCCACAGCACCTGTGTAGAAGCACGGATTCTTCTGGTTCCTGGAAAGGTGGGAGACAGTTTATATTTTTTCCCCTCAAACAGGTAGAGGCCTTTTGCAGTTTGGGTTTATGCATTTCCACATTCTTACCCTGCTACTGAAGAGGATGAAAATGACCTGAAATAGTCTAAGGGATCTGTAATTTCTCTCACCAGCAACCCACTTTCGCCTCCACTGAATTGCCATTGCTGTATTCAGTAGAGAGACACTTAACTTCAGTAAACACACTCACTCATTTAAAGGATCATCTGATAATGTTATCAGTTTTAATGTTTCATAATGAATCAAAATAATTAGAAAACTTTGCACTTGCTCTAATGCAATTATTTCAGTCAGCTCACAGAGTGAGGATGTTAGCATTTTTAAGACCTTGTTCTCTATAAAATTTCAATGGACTTATCTACGCAATGCAGTGAGAATGAATGGATTCCACTGTGAAGATGATGGCTTTAAAATCAGGTAAAATATGACTGATCCAGTTATATGCAGTATCTTCAACAATCATGTTGAACCCTTCATAAATCATCTCTCCTTTCAAAAACACTGGAACAGATACAAGAGGGAGGCTGACAGGCTAAGTATTTATGTATGCAATAGATGAAAACATTTCACTGATATCTGGCTGGACAACCTTGGTAGATCAGATATCATGAAGCCACGCTCTGATGTAACATTTCCAGAGAACTGCTACAGTGACAGAAGTGTGAGAAGCTCAATTTTAAGACCAGCCCCCCCTAGTCTGGAGGTTTTTGACCCAAGAGGTTTATATGTACCACTGAACAAGGTGAGCTCTTGGGGCAGTGAAAGTGGGCAGTAACATCAACACTATGACAACAATCAGAACCTTTAAAGGATGCTCAGGTGGCTGTTTATTCACTAACTGTTTTTGCAGTTGGGCTAGCAAATGAACAATTCCTGTTCTCCATGAGAAAGCTCTCCTCTGTTCAGAGTTCCTTCAGTTTCTGCCAGATTGCTCACCACCATCCTACTTGCAATATCAGCAAATACACAGAAACATTGGGATAAAATACCACTATGGAATTCATTTTACAGCATCACCACCACCGACAGGATTTTGTTTCTGAGCAGTCATTTTCATGCAGGAAAAGGACATGTTGTTACTCATAAGGCATACATTATTCTGCAAGTGAGACAAACAACAAATCACTGCCAGATCCCAGTATCTCTGGCACACTCCAAAGTTGCTTGTTTCTTCCGCTGTGTTGTCACGCTTTAAATCTTATTACCATCAGAAAGATGATGAGGAATTTCCAGTTACTTTAGTTCATTGCCAGCTGGCCTCCCCCTTCCATGAGGAAGGCCCCATGAGCTGCACAGTCTGTGGTGCTCACGTTAACAACTCAGTTAGGAGGTAATTAACCCAAGGGCCTTTGTTCAGGAGGTGTTTAAGACTTCACTCCAGGCCTCACTCATGGTTGCCTCACTGGCTTTAACTTCCCCCTGCAGGTTCCTACTGCAGCTCTGTGAGAGGCTAACTGAGGGGGCTGTGCAGACACACAACCAGGCCTTCACAAACATCAGCAAAAGCAGCGTAACCACGCAGACCAACCCACCCCACATCTGGGCTATGCCAGACATCTGTAAGGAACTGTCACTCCGAGTGCTTGCCCCGATGACTTTGCTCAAAACTAGGCCTACAAAGGGCAACGGGCCCTGGCAATTCCATTTTGAATGGAAAACAGGAAGGTGACCAAGATGGTGAACTGGGCCAGCAGAGCTGAGGAAGTTGCTTCTTCATTCCACCTTTACCTGACTGGCCAGTTTGTTGTGCAGCTAAGAGGATATCCAAGACTATTTCACTTTGAGCAGAGGAAAGCTGCTCTCGCTTTCTAGTGTTGCCAGAACATCTGAGAGGCTCTCAAGCAAGCTGGAGACTGGCAAATGTAGGAATAATTTTGCACCTCTTCTTTCCAGCTATGCTCCCTGACTGTCAAAGGAGGCTCCCTGGAAGGTGCTCTACAGATGAATGAGCTGGTCTAACTCATCAGGTTGTGTTTGCTAGGGCACTGCAGTACTGGCATAGTCAGGGAAAAGAGGCTGGATGTTCAGCTAAATGAGAAAGATCACAGAATGGAGAAGTTTCATAGGTACTAACAAAAAGCTGGGCTCCAGCTCTATTCCAAGCCTGTACTTTGGTAAATATATAGTTTATCTACTACACTGAAGAATCTGGAGCATGGTCTCTACAAAAACTCTTTTGTCTCCCTGGACAGTGACAGCAGTGAATAGAAGTGACTCCCAGGCACAAGGCTTATGTGCTCAGCAGCTCTGTATATTTGTATCATGCAATACACCAGAACACTCCAGATTTATCTACCTCAGTTTTACTTATCCTAGGGTATTTGTTCCAAACAAACCTTCAATATTCTATTATTGGGGTTTTTTGCTAACAACCAACGTTTACTGTTAGCACAAAAAGGTATTTCTCATAGAAGAAAGCAGCAACTGAAGAAAGAGGCAACAAAGTAACACTCATTCTCTCTCCTCCTGAAAAATTTTAATTAAAAGAAATCTCATAAAATATGAATTCATATGCAATTTGCTTGCTCATCAAGTAAAAAAGTAAGTACAGATATCAGCATCTAAAAATCTGAATAAAGATCGGCAAATAAGCAGCTAACAGCTACTTAATGAAGATGCTCGAAAGGAACGCATGTAATCTGATTTGTACTGCATAATTCTTTTTGTATTATTTATTTTACACTTGAAATGACCTTATTTTATTTAATGCATTCGGTCTCAGTAGCTCACTGATACAGAATCATTTAGCTTAAACTCTGATTAGGCAGCTGCTCTCCAGTTCAATCAGTCCCCTTCCCAAAAGCAAAATTTTACTTAGCTGGTGATTACTTCTATGTGGGGAGAGACAAGAAGCACATGGCAGCACAAAGGAGCACATGGTGGCACAGACACAGCGGGGAGGAGGTGTCCCACGGCAGAGCCCTACGGAGAGGAGCCTGCTGGAAGCTGGCAGGAGGGTGAACAGTGCATGATCACCCCATAGAAGGACATTCACAAGGTGCATTGCTGATGTGGCAATGTGGGATAGGTTGCTTGGTGAAAAATACCATATAAAGAAATACTGTGTCTTGAAGAAGTGTATAAAACCAGCTCATTTCTTTGAATCACAATATAAACAGTTCAGGTTCCCTGACGATCTGGATCCACGTCTCAATTGCTACACTTCTATATCCTGACAGGAACTTGAAGCCCCATTTTGTCTCAGAAACCCTGTCCTGAAGTGTATCATCATACTCCACAAGGCCTATCTTCAACTGAATCAACAGGAATTGAAAGGGCTATGGAATTGGGTTCTAGGGAAGTCCATCCTCAGGCTTTTGAGGGGCTGGAGTGGAGGGTGCCCCTGGGAAGGCTTGCTGGACAGAACTGGAAAGACCCCACCAATGTTATACAGTAAACCCAGTTCATAAGATGAATTTCTGTTTCTCTGTCACCATTATAGAGATGTTTTTGTGGTTGTAAAGGATAGCTTCATGATCTGGAAGGGAAACAAAGTGTAAAATAAATACGAGACATGAGCAAACACAGATGGGTTTACGGAAAGAGAGTGGGAGACAGAAAACACTTAGCTAAACCTCTTGTGGTCAGCTAAGAAATGTAAATTGTACTGTTTTGAGATAAAATATGACAATAAACTAAAATGATTTGGTGGTTTTATGCTTACAACTATTAAATCAAAAAGAAACATGTAGTTTACAGTGTGAAGGAAGAGGAGAAGGATAAAAGGATGGAGACCAATACGGTATAAAGCAGATACTTCATTATTTCAGAGCCTAATTCAAGCATATGCTGAATCCCTGCACTTTTCATGTGAGTTAGCAAGTGCCAAGCAGCTTGTAAGAAGCTCTCTTCCTCTCTCAGAATCAGGATCCCAGTCTGCTACATCACCTAAGAAAACCATTACCAAGTAAATGCATAACTGGTACTAAGCCCATGCTTAAATATATATAAACACTCCCCTAGAAAACGTTCTATTTTCCCCTATGTATATGCATATCTATGCAGATATCCATATATTCCCCTCAACAGGCAGGGAAATGACAGACATGAGATCTGCAACACGAAATGCATGTGGATCTCCAAAACCAGCCCTCGGGAGCACAAGGCCAGGAAGCACCAAGGAGGGTCAAATCAGTCATTAGCTCTCACTGGCTTCCAGTGGAAACAGAAGCTTGAATACGGTGCCTTCACAGAGGCACCCCGTGCAGGTTCAGACACCCTGAGATATCTGAGGACAGATGTGACACCACAGCACGAGCTGGATGCCAAGCATGATGTGCCACTACATGTAAAAGAGCCATCTTTGGGCAACCAGAACTACCCTAGGTAAACAGGTCCTTTGAGAATCTTTGCACACAGAGCCTTTGGGGGATTTATTTTTAATCTCTTGGCAGCAACAAAAGATCCTCCATATTCATAATTTTTTAAAGTATGGCACTCTTACATCAAAAGTCAGTGCTGCAGATCAACTGATCTCTCCATGGAGATAAGATAGGCACTGAAACAGCAGAAGTGCTATTAAAAAAAATAGTGGATTTCTACCATGCTTTGGTGCATGTAAACCTGAAAATTTCTGTAATTAAAGTTAAACACTATCCTGGAAGAAGTTTCCATAAGATTCACAGTAGGCAGCTATATTTATTACTAAACTTTTCCTGATTTCCCCAAGCTGAACACATTCAGCAATTTGCACTACAGAGCATATAACTCCTTAATTCTCAAGTTAAATGTGATCACTGCAGATACTGGTTTTGCACGTACCCGACCCGTGCATGCCAATTTCCAGTGTCTGTAGCTGGATCAGGTGTCTGCTCATACAAAGGTACTTGTGATGGGGACCAACTGGAAATGAATCTGTGCCCAGTTATAATGTGTGTATGAACATGTGTACAAGTTGAAAAACAGAGCACATTATTCCCTGTTTTCAGAGGGGAGATACCTTGGTCACACAATGTCATTATGGAGAACCTGACAGTCCTCGCCCTTCCAGAGCACATACACACACCCAAGAGCCAAATGGAAAAAGAGAAGCCAGTGAAAGGGTTAATGTCAATTGGTGTTACCTCTTCTGCTGCTGGATAAAGGCTGTTTTCTAAAGATAGCAAATAGCCTTCATAATCCTGGACTGGTGAAGTAGAAGGATTTTAAACTAAAATGTTTTCTCTATGAACCACAGTTAAAAAGCCCCAGTTTCCTCCAAACCCTAGAAATTCTACCGCTCATTGTATTTATACAAAACCAAAGCCTGGCTATGAAAAATAAATCAAACCTAACCACCTAGATATCCTTTTCATGTGCTAGAATCTGATGTTTTTGGCCTCCTGCCTCTGTTTCATGCACAGTCTGCGTTCCCACTGACTTGACACAACCGGGAATTTGTTACAGTGACAGAAAAATCAGGGCCACTTAATTCGCCAGTCCATGAGAGCAAAGCAAGCTACTTTCCATAATGCATGTACGGGCATCATGTGAGCATTCACTGGTTTCTGTGTCAGAATGCCGGATATTGTGTGTTTGTCAGACTGTCATAAAGAGTTATAAATGCACAGCTACAAACTGTAGATGAAGTCTTGCAGTATGGAAAAGCTACATGCACCTAAATTAAGAAGGTGTTTTAATTCTTGATACAGAAAGATGCAGAACATCTTTCTGCATGTGAACCTGTTAAGATTTCCAGACGGTGGTGATTTTGCACACAGAGAACCAATGCTTCCTCAGCTTCAGCAAGACCTACTGGATTCTGTGTGGTTCCACCAAATGGCAGGCAGAAGAGGAAACAATATAGAAACCACTACAAAGGAGCCCTCCTGAGCACCGAGTCTCAGATTAGAGGGACAAGATGAGAGATGGTGACAAGATGAGACAAGGTGAGAGAATAGACAGCATGCTGCCTCATTTCCACCCCATTTCACACTCCTTAACACCTTTATTTCCAACTCAGAAAGACAGGAGCAGTGAAGACTCCACAACCCCAGTCAAGCCATCCCAGACAGAGTGGGCAGGAATTTTATATGAGTTTCAGACATAATCATTCCAAATTCTCTTGAAAGCGTTGTCGTTGTTGCTAAGCACCTCCCTTACAGACATCTGCTCTTATGTCCATGCCACTTTTTAATGAGTGATCCCCTCCAATCAAATCCACTTTTTTCTAAAGCATGAATAAAACACCTTTGTTCATTATCCTAGTTTCTGCTGCTTTCCTAATACTGAAACAGCGAAGGAGTCACTTGTGGCATCTTTTCCTACTTCCCATAATCTGGGATCTCTTTTCCTTTGGGTAGTTTCTTTACTCTCTCTCCAAGCTATTCTTTGCTAGAGCAACATACTTTTCCTCTTATTAAGGACTCTTTCACCCCAAATAAATGTCTTGCAGTATCGACCCACCATGCATCAGTTCCAGCTCCTCATTACCACGTCCATTTTTTCTTCTACAGACACCTGCATAATTACATTATGTGAAATAGCTTATATAAATCAGCTACCATTGTCATATGTTCTAAAGAATTGACCTGCAATTGTTATCTACTGCAAACTTTCATCCCAATTACTTTCAGCCATAAAATCTAAGACATAAAGTCAAAAGTTGACTGAATACAGATTACTGAAGCTGCATTTTGGAAACAATAATTTGCAATTTATTTACCTAAGCCTGGCTTTCAAAGCTATTGTGATCTCATCCCCACAGGCCTTGAAATTGATTTTTGAAACAATACTTTAATTACCTTCCTATCTGGCAAACTTTCTTTGGTGCTTGGTTCAGAAGCTGAGATTGACCCTGCCTTTTCATGTCTGGGTCTGTGCACCGATGTCATCTGCTCTCCACCCTCGCTCACTGCTGTGTGTGCCAGCACAACAGGGCTGGTGAGCAGCTATTACAACACAGGGAATATGTGGGCGACAAATGAAGCTTTCCTGATGCTTTCAATAAGCAGTGACTAACAGCTCTTTAAATTATCAAAACAGTGGCAAAAATAAATTGTATTTAAGGTTACATTTTCACCACCTCTTTATCTGTACATACAAAATATGTCCACATAACTGTATCACCTAATTAGCTGTGCAGATATTCAAATGCCTTTTCAAATGCATCTGTACATGGTCAAATGTAGATTTTTCATACCTGAATGACAGTAAACAAACAAACCAACCAGAAGCCAAATGAAGATTTGGCTGTTTAATCTAGAGGATATTGCATATTAAGAAACACATTCTAAGTTGCAACAATGTAAATTATTGCTGTCCGTGTATACATTTTCATTTTCTGCATGAGAAGAATCACATTTGATCCACTGAAAATAAATCTGGTCAGAGGCTATTATAAAATGCAGAATGTGCTTCCACAAACAGAACAAGCAAACCTGTATAATTGGTACATTCATAATTTATTTCAGAGTCACTCTGTTTTGCTGACATATATCTGTTCTTCTGAAAACCTTTTCCAATGAGTTATTTTATTTTCCAATAAAAGGTATCTTAAATCTCTCCTTTCTTTCTGTTTAATTCTGAATATTTCACTGCTTCAAAGTTTCAATGACTATCTGCAATAGTTATATTTAACCTTCCACATGCCCCTCTTTCTCATATAATTGTTTCCCTTCCAGAACAAGGACTGGTACCAGACTTCGTTCCTTTTATGTAGGCTTCTTTCCTACTGCTAGGCAGCACATGTACCCCTCAGGCTTTCGGTTTACTAAATTAACTGTCAGCACTTTTTATGATCTCTCAACTTCTTTTCCGTCCACAGATTTATCTCATTTCATTATCCTTGGCAGTTCTAAAACCTTTCAAAATTTGGTCTGCTGAAAATCAGTACTAGTACAAGAGGACATAAGGTTCACCCTGACAAGAGGTAACTACAGATTTTGAGCAGACCTCCCTAGTTAGCCTTGACCAGTCTTACTTCAGCTGTCACTTAATGCCTAGAAGTAGAACTTGGGTGCACTATACAAACCCTAAAACCAAAAGGGTTTTTCTTTTTCTAGAAATAGGTATACTCCTTTCCATTTCCTCAACATTTCTTTCCCTCATCACTTTTTCAACTACTTTTAGTGAAATTACATTACCTGATTGCTTTGCCTAAAGCAAATGGATATAGATTATTACAACATTTCTTTGGTTTTTTTTCTTCTGGGGGGAGAGGCCAGCAGTTTTATACTAGACTAGCAACATGCTGCGAAGTCAAAATTTAAAGAAATATTCTGCATGCCTCCTGTTCTCATTCTTGCTTTGAAAATTAGTACTTCTTACGTTGATTTGAAACATGAAAAATAATTCTGTGTGGCAATAAAAATGCATAGGAAAACAAAACCTGTCAGTTACACTGAGCTATTTTTGTCATATCTGGCCTTCTGGGTCTATTCCAACTGTATCGCTGTGGTTAAGTCAGTGACTTACTATCAGTTGCTTGCCAGCTCCTGGTAGTGCTCCATGACTTCGTCCAGGTGACCCACAGAGCACGAGATTGACCTTAAGGTAGCTTCAAATGACAATAAAATGTGCAACTTGCCAGACCAAACACAATTTCTCTTTCTTCTAAGCCCCAGTCTCATCCTACCTGTGCTTCCCGTTTCAGTCTGCAGAACATTCAGAGCAGGAGAAAGGAGGTTATTTGAAGCCTGGAGGTGTTTCCAAGACACGTCCGTGATTAAGCAAAGATTTTCCTTTTATTTTGTCCAGCTCAAGAGCAGATGAAAGCAAACGGACATTTTCCCCCCCCCTCCATGATTCTATCTTTTGCATTCTTGCTTCTGAAATGCTTTCCAAATGTTTTTTCAGGGTTTGGCCTAAAATCTTGATATGCTGCCTCCTAAAATTCTCCTCAAACATATGTTATTTGCCTTGAAGTTGATAGTGTCTTTCCACTTCAGAAAAAATCTTCAGGCACCATGAGATTCTCTATTTCCAGACCAAATCCATTCAGTTATCAAGGAAGGAATTAGGTCTTCTACAAAATCCAGTCAGGGCACCCACAGAGGAAGCTGATCTGCTAAATAAGGAGGTGCCATTTTCCACAGCGCCTTTTCAGAGCTGAACTGCCATATGCTGCTGCTCCTTCACTCGCATCCTCTCTGGAGGAAACCAGCTCTGTGTGCTTGAGTCCACTGGCTCAGCCTTCCCCAAAATGGTGTGCACTTCACTTAGTTGCAGGCTAATGTCTTCTCACCCCGCCCCAAGGCACTGAAATATGCTTTTGGTGCCTTAGGCATCCTTCAAAGGAGCAGATGTTTCTTTTCCACACACGTGTCACCAGGCGACGTGGTAGGGACACATGACCCTTTGAGGGCCCGTGGCAGGCTGAGTCACAGACTCGAAGCGACTGGTGGAAGGAGGTGACAGATTTTTGCTCTGCGTGACACTCTTCTGGTCTCTGGTTTCTTGTGAGGTGCACACAGGGCTGAGGAGGTGGAGGGAAGCCACAGTGTTGTCTGATTCCGCTGCACTGCATCAAGGGAGCAGGGGGATAGGCAATGGGAGAAGAGCTCTGCTAGGCCCAGCCTAAATCTATCCCTGTAACGTGTTAAAAAGAACAACAGCTCCAGTACGTGTTGTTGGGGCTGAGCAGTACCTTCTGTACTCCTCGTAGCCTCCTTGAAGAGTTCTGTGACACCAGTGCCCATCAGGAGTCAGGACTGTCTAGTGCAATATTGGAGCTCTTACAGCCTGGTCCTTATCTTCTCCAGCCATGCACGCACACAACCATTAGCTTCCCAGCCCTTCCTGGGCTCAAAAACCTTTGAAATGAAGCTCCAACTAAGACCTGCCTCTTGCAGCCTCACCTAAGCCTTCTCTCCGGCCACATCCTGCATGCCAGCTCACAGCAGGCACTCTTAACATCAACCCCCCAGCTGCCTGCCTTCTCCTCTCCAAACGGACTTTGGCATCACTTCCCACAGGTTTTGCCTCTGCAAAGCTACAAAGGCCATGCCTCTCACACTCATGCCTGCCATTCCACTTAATAAAATAACAAAAACCAAAGGATAGAATGTGGGTGGGGAAATAGAACGTGATAAATGAGACTGCCTTTACATAACTAAAAAGCCCTAACTATAGCTGTACTAATATTGCTGTGCTGTTGAGAACCCACTGGTGTAGCAAAAAAGTAACATGGGCAAATAAGCAACATAAAAAGGTTTTAAAATCCACCACTGGATCCCTGGAAACCCACATGTTGTTTCCTGGCAGTCCCACACTTACCAGTTGGCTTGGATGAAATTATGGAAAAGGCAGAGGAACACTCTTTTCCTTATCACTCTCATTCATTACCTTCCATCCTCACTATCACTGTATGAGACATAAGCTCTGTGCCACCACCACTGTAGGGCACAAGGTCATGCTCCCTCTTGCCTTTGCCTTTCATCCAGCCCCTACATGGGGCCGAGGTCTTCATCCAGGAACCTAAAGTCGAGCGTTGTTGCTCCTAGCTGGTAAGGACCCACACCTTTATTCCGAGACAGTCCTATGAATATGCAGCGGGTTACTCTGAAGCCACTTCAGGTGACACCTGTTTTTCCTGTGAATGGGTAGGTGAATGTACAAAATCAACAGAGAAAAACTCTTGCTTGTGGCAACAGAGGACAGAAAATAATGCAAACTGTACAGATAAACAGCCTGAACACTGTTGTTCTACTTTGACCTAGCACTGTTTTAAGTCAAAACACTAGTCCATGGTAATTTTACACTAACTTATTTTATGTGAAAGTGGATCATTTTATTATGACTATCTGAATACATTTAATGGTCAGCTGAAATTTCAGTAATGGATGGCTCAAAGTTGGACCATGTCTACTAGCTTTCAGAGGTGGAAATAGGGTGACAAAATCAATAGTAAATAGAAGACTTCACTGGAAGGTTCAAAGAACCTCATAATGCACATTCATGATGTACCTGCTTTTGGGAGCAGTTTGTCCCTAGACCCCAATACTACATTTTCATTTACATTCTGAAAACAAAAGGGCTGATTTCTTTTATATCTTTCTTATCCTATTTAATTTAACTCCAGCTGTGTCTCCTGCTTCAAGATTTTCCCCTGAAACCTCCAGTGATGCATAGAATAACTTATAAGTTGTAGAGTAGGACCTTTCTGTGGTGCAATTACTTTTTCTCATTAGTAATGGTCCACTTTTGAGAATGCCAAGAGTGGTATAAAGGACGCCAAGGAAGCAAAAATTTGGGGAAGGAATCATGTCACTAAACTTCTTTGATAGTTTGAATGTGCTTGAAAAATCTTCTCAACCAAGAGGGAAGCAAGAAGAGCCCAGAGAAATGCTGACTCCAGAGGTTTCAGAAAAGAATCAGGTGGCTGCCACTGCACATGACAAATCCTCTTCTGTCTTTGGTTTTTCATGCTGACACAGGCATAGAGCAATGTGCCCTCCTTATAACACTTTTTTGTAAGAAACTCAGTAAATCCAGTTTATTAAAAAGTATCAAAGTATGAGGTTTGGATCATACACCAGTCTTCTCTCACTTAAGCTAAAGGTGAATCCCTTCATTTGAGGAATAAAAAAATTCTACATAATCTTAAAAAAAAAAAAAAAAAGAGAAAAGAAAAAACCCCAGTATTTAGAACTGTAGTAGGTTGTTGAACAAGGAGCCATGTTTGATATGAAACAAAAAAGCATGCATACCCACATGTGCAGCACTTGAACAGGTATTATTTGTCACAGTCTCCCACTGATGCTATCAGAGCTTACAGAGAAACGCAATGGTTATTAAAAATGATTCATCGCACTTATTAACATGACAAAGCACAAGAACTGTGAACCAGTCATTAGAATGTATGAGATTTGATAAATAAAAGGCTTTTCAATGTTCTCTAAGGACGCACTCTTGAAATCCCTTACTTTTCGTGAGTCCATCAGCTTCAGGACACCAATGTAATCAGTAGTTTGTCTGTGTGAATTACTCGTGAAGGGTCCCTTCCAATTCATACAATTCTATTATCTGATGCCACTGGGATATTCCAACTAAGCAGCCAGTCTTTGATTGCAATTGCTCAGTTAAAATTTTCACCTACAGAAAACACAGTTTTGCTGTGCCAAGTCCAAGTTAGCGCATGTTTTGAGGGTATTTATGCTGGTTCCCTTCCTGCAGGAGAGCTTGCCAATGTGACTTCCAGATGGAAGGTGCACCCCTGATCACATGTGTCCACAAACAGACCAAGCTGGGCAGTCCTGAGGCTGCTCTTGCTTGACCCAAGGGAGGAACCATCATCTTGGAACACAAAGTGAAGGAAGAAAGCCAAGTGAGAATCACCCATTTTAACTGAGAACTAATTAGGCAAGAACATCAGCAGATTGCAGTGGAAATTGAGAAGTCATAGAACAAATTGTTGCCATAGACTCAATGATCCTCGTGGATTCCTTCCAACTCAAGATATTCTACGATTCTATGATTCTGAGTGAAGTCTGGCAGGATTAGACATTGAATGTAAGCTCTTTCCACAATTTTTTATTTTAAAGTTTGAAAAGAAATAAAATCAGAAGTTTTCCTCTTGCTTAGTCCAAGGGTGATATATTATTCATCCGTAACTCTGAGGGTTTTAAGTCTAGGCCAATGTACAAGTACAAAGAAATAAAAGTACAAATACCTACGGCTGAGGCATGCTCTCATTTACACAAAGGTAGGTCTCGACAGGCTCCTTTGATTTACCTCCGCACAGCCAAGAAGAACATTTCCCTGCCATGCAGCCAAGAATTGCTCTCAATTAAGAGCCCTGAACATCAGTCTGCAGAACAAATTCCAGCCCCTCCACTGCCAGAGGAAGGCTTCATGGTGTGAAGCCTCATACAACCACCAGGAGAGGCTGAACTCAAAATCAGGCTTTTAGGGAAAAACTAAATGCAATGCTAAACTGAGAAATATTTTAGTGACATTTACATTGAAGAATATGCATGCGAAAGAGGATATTCACAATCTACAATCACCAAATGCTGGGACTCTCAAGAGCCTGGAGAATATGCTGCTTCTTCTTCTGGTGGATAAAGACAAGGTTGTGTATGCTGTGCATTTCCAAGCCTCACAGGACTCCATCTTTTGTTTCTAAATCAGTAGATATGAAATGGAGCCTTACACCTGCTTCTAGACTACTTAAACTTGTCATGAAAAGACTTTTCAAAATTTCTCTTTTTTTCACTCTTTTTCATATGTAACCCTGATCAGCTTCCTCAACCCGTATATATTTGCAAAGGTTTTTGCAGCCTTTAGAGTCATACTAGAAAAGTCCTTCCTGAAACACCTTTGATGACTTTACAGTCATATAATAATAATAAAAACTACCACTCAAAGTCTGAATAAATGACCTTGAAAAACACAATAGACAAGAACACAGCCATAAAATTATTCTAGGTACAGAACTTACAGCAAATCAACCTTATCTGAACCAGACCTGGTGTGACCAGAGTTGTTCTCGCCTTCTTGTAAGCTGAGTAGAGGAGACTTTCTTAAGGAATTGATATGACTTTCTCTTAAACAATGAACACAAGTTCAGCTGAATGCAAGGTGGAAAAAACCCTAAAACTTAGCTGGGAACAGACTGAATATATTAATTTGAGTACTGCCACAGAAACTGTGTCTAATTAAATGAAACAGGGTCACGATTTTACTGTGTGCTTCTGTACAGTGAAAGCCATCTTATAAATGATATCATTCAAAGTTAGCATACTCATGCACATCAACAGAAACCACAGACAAGCCTCTCGTGGCTTCACTGATGGCTTAAGCCTGGCAGGTAAGGTTGGTCATTATTCTGAGCACAGATGTAAGCTCAGAAATATGTCAAGATGCATTATTGCAATGAACATGCATTACTGTACATCAGTGTGCATTACTGTAATCAAATTTAACAGCTCAACCAAACAACAATGCCTTGCAGTCTGAAAAGATGGCAGAAGGTCCAGTAATGGCAACAAAGTGGTTCTAGACTGTCCATGGAGACACGTAGCAGGTCTCTGCCATCAAAGTATAACTGCAATTTCACTGCAAGAATCAGTCTCAATGGTCTACCATAATGTTCATTAACTAGAAGCACATTATAGTGATCTCTAAAAGCAATCATTTCTGATGTCAGAAGTAGAAACTAAAATTTATGAGATGTGCTTCATGTCCTGGGAAGTATCTGCTGTTTCAAGTATTTCTTCCTTTAACTTCAGAGCATTATCAAAGGCAGTTTGTGAGGGAAGAGAATTAATTTGTGAGAACCAAGTAAAAATTTCATCCTGACAGGTCAGAATAAAGTACAATTCTAACCCATACAGACTTTAGCCTTGGGATAATATTTAAAAAGCTTTAAAGAGGCTTGGGTTTCACTCAGAGTTTTGTTGAAGGAATTTATATTGTGATTGCAGAGTCTCCATAGAGGCTCTGGCTTCCTGGCTTCACCAGCTGAAAAAAATTGCACTGATAATCTGAAGGAAAACAACTGTTTTTCCTGCTGTCCACTGCAATCTGTTCAGCATGGAGTACCTACAATTCTCACACTTCACTCTGAGAAGTTCAAAAACCCCTCATCTTCCCTCAAGCTTGCTCTATCCTTCATCCTATTATTTAGAACATTCAATAATTTACAGTGTTGACAATGCACTTTCTCTAGCAATTGTTTCCATCTCATTTCCAAAGCAGGATGTTCCTATTTTTAGAAACATATTAACTCCCCCTCCCAGTTAAAGCCCCAAAGTCCAAAACCAAACAAAACCCTGGAGCATTTTTTCTATACATGGCAAAAATATGTCCATCATTATGATAACCACCTGCAGACAGTGGGACAGGTTCCTGGCTGACACTGCTTCACACGGCTCGTGCGAACAACGTGACTTCAACCCATTAATGGGAATCACACATTGTTTCCTCATTAGTCTGCATCACTTGTGTGGTTAAACCAGCACATTCCCATTGTTGTTGACTCTGAATGCGGTGTTCTTCTGTTATTGCTCATGCAGTTCAGTGTTGCTTCAGCTGTAAAAAAATGCAGAGTTTAGCTGTGAACGAGCTCCTTCCAGCTCAGGCAGTAACAGCCCAGTAATGCCAAAGCCACCTGAACCAGGAGTGGTACACAGCACAGAAAATAGAGCTCACAATCCGTGCACTGCCATAGCAAGGGAGGGACCAAGGGGGAAGAGAAGGCAAAAGTGAGAGTCTCTGAAAGGATGCAAATGTTTATATCCTCAAAGTCACCGCAGTAAGCAGACTGGCACTAAGAGATACACATTTTCAGACAAATGGCTATCCAAGCAGTATTTTCCTTGATTCAAAGCTGGTTTGATGTGACAAACATTTTAAAGCAGTAGCTTATGTCCAGTTCTAACTCGAGAAATTAACAAGTGAGTGGAAACAAGCTTCCAATTCAGGATTCTGTTCTGTTCAACACCTGGGTAGATGAAATCCCAAAGTCTCGGAAATGCGCTAGACTTGAAGAAGTTAGGTTTAGTTTTCAAGGGTACAGGGCTACGCACAAAAAAATTTATTCTCACAGCTGTGCCAAATCCCTGCAGGACAGTTTATCCTAAATCTGGTTTATTTCTCCTCCTTTTTCCTTAATCCAGTCAGTTTCTCCTTAAACATTTCAAAATCACAGATTTATTGTAACTCAGACAGTGGGGCAAATGTGCATAAAATGATGATGTGAGGAATCTGCTTCACAGCCAACACACAACTGCTTTACAGTACATCTAGGAGACCTCACTGTCAGTCCATCCCAAGAATGTGTCTGACTAGAAACATTAAAAAAACCCCAACAAACAGTACAAGACAGAAAGAGATATATAACAAACAAATAAACATGTTTATAAATCCTCTCCAAAGTTCCCAGAGGACCACACTCAAATCCCAGGTGTACCAAACAAAGCCAGCGTAGTAGTGGACTTGGTAGTGTTAACAGTGGGACTTCATGATCTTAAAGGTCTTTTGCAACCTAAATGATTCTGTGATCCTGCTGTGTGTGACACCCTTTTCCCTCTAAAGAACAGGAGTTCATGCTGGCAGGTACCACCAGCATGGCCCCAGCTGTTCCCACGGAGCTCCCATTCACGAAGGGTGAGCAGAGGGCATCCTGGCACTACTCTGCACACAGACAAAGATGGATCTTACCCATTAGTCCCTGCCCGGTTTATATCAGTCTATTTATTGTGTTCATAGAACCATTTATAGATGGCCGAGACAAACTCAATTTTGGCTCTAACTCAATTGCCAAAAATCCCCCACATCATTAAAATTTACGAAGTGCTTCTTGTGGGCACCATCTCAGTCTAAATACTATTTGTATCTTCAAGAAACACAAAGCTCTGAAAAAGAAGTGAATAATTCCATAAACACCAACATGTGTAATTCTTCTTCTTGAAACAACACTGAAAGGATACATTTTTAATGCTTTATTTTTGTTTCATCTCGGTTGCTTTAATATTCCTAGAATCTTGAGTACATTTTTTCTTTTAAATGCTCATATTCTTTCCCATTTGCCAAACATTGATTTTCCTCCTGCAACTTGTGCAGAACTCTAATTTAAAACTCTTTAGTTGGATCTCTTGTGTTCAGCAAACTTCACAAATTTTACTGAGAGCTGAGAAAGACACTGGTTAACCAAGTAGCACTGAGCATGGAGAACCATCACTTGTGCAGATATCCTGCAAACATTGTGGTTTTACATTTATTTTGACCAATAGCTGGCATCACAGTTTACAGTCTCAATTATCCTTATTTTTAAAATAGTTATTTAGAACCCTGAAAGAGAAGAAGAAAGAAATCATTTGGGACCTTTTCTGCTCAAGAATAGGAATACACTAGAGTGGCTTAATTCAATTACAGTTACTGAAATTCCTCCTTTAGTTTTCTGTCACTTGGAAAAAGTACCACAAACCTCTGACTTGCTTTAGAGATTTAAATTTGATCACCACATGGTTGTGAAATTGCAAATTTGTTGGTAGAACCTGAACAATTATCAGAGATGCCAGTTCATATTAAGGAGCTGGGAGACTGCATCCTTCTTATCTTAATTCCAGGGTGAAAAAACAAAGATATTTTAAATATTTAATAAGAAGAAAAATGCTCCAGAAATTGCTCTTCATGTACCTAAGGTTAGTGAAAGCACTGGAAGTTTGAAGATGTAAAGCACTCATCCTAAAGCACATCAGCTTTCAGTAAACCACCACAGATTATTTTTAAGTTTTCAAGGGCAGAAGGACAATATTAAGAAAGCAGAGTGACTCTAGCCCCTCTTTCATCTTAAATAACACAGGGAGTGTCCACCCTCTCTGCTGGGAAGTCAGGGAAAAGCCACTTGTCTTTCATCAGGCAGCACCAGAACCTTCACAAACATTATTTTTTTCACTCAACTCACCTTTTAACCACAGTGCACAGAATCTTAATTTGCATTTGTATCTTAGTCCAGTGAAGAACGAAACAAAGTGAGGAGCAAGGAAAGCGTCTCCCACAGGCAAAACACTACCTAAGAGGGGCAGAAGCAACAGAGTCTGACTTTCCATGGGGCTAAGCTGCCTCTTGAAATGGAACGTGTGTGTGGTGCAGGGGCAGCACACACCAGGAAAGCAGTACCAAGTAACTTGAAGTCGTCAGGTTCAATTAATTGTTTCTTAAAAATGCCTGATGCAAACAAAGCATTGAAGTCCCATGACTGATTATGACACCTCTTATAACCTGATGAAGACATTCATCTGAGTAGGGAAACACGCAAGTCGGGTAACTCAAAACTAATGTCTTAACTGAGCAAATAAATTACTCCATGCAATTCAAGGCACACGGAGTATTTAAAGAGGTACTGCACCAGACCTGATAAGGTTTCTTCATTTTTTTAGGAGAAGAGCTGCAAAAAGTTTGAAAATAAATAATCTCAGTCCATATCACCTACATGTATCTGAAAGTTTTTGAACCCTCTACTGAAACCCATCTGTATCACAAATTTAAAACTCTGGTCCTTGACTGCCCATGTCATTTTTAAAATAAGAGAAAGGCTCCTCAATCACTTAAACCTTAAAAAAATTAAGAGTTTCCACTATCTCCAGTTTTCTGTTTCTTCTCTTAATACCATTTAAATCAAACATTTATTTTTATCATTAATTCAGTCTTAAAATGTTGCCTCCTTTTCCTCCTTGCAAACTATCTGAGGACACAGGGATCAAATCCATCTCAAGTCTTTTCCCAGTCAATATAGCAATCAAATAGCTGTGTGCATGCAAGTTCACAAGCTAAAAGCTATGCTGAGCATTCAGAAGACAATACTCTGGAACAATTCCCCACCTGGGTACTCACCCAGTACTAAGAGTACCAGTGCACGATATTAGCACAGGTACAGCTACAGCATCGTCAGCTCTCACCACCTTTTCTGGCTCAAACTTCTCCAATTAGACTGGTCCTGTGCTAGCGAAGTCCAAGGATTTCAGCAGTGCCTAAAAATCCATCCAGCACTGGCTTGATTACTGATCCTGTCTGGCTGCAGACAGTGCTGGGGTCAGTGCAAGGCACAGTCTGATTACCTGGGGGCAATTTCAGTGTCCTGAAACCACAGTCAGGCATTTAAAAGAATTTCTCCCAGAATCAAACACAGTGAGAAAGGAAAGGGAAATACAAGAAGCATTCATCACAGTCCTGCCTAAGTTCAGCAAAGAAATGAAATTCTAATGAAACTCCTCTCTCATCTGTTTTATCAACACGGAGCTACTAAGAGGAAATTAAATAAACTCACACGTTTTAGGTCTTCAAAACCAAACCCACATAAACAAAGCTGAGCTATATTAATGGGGACCCTGATGATAGATCCAGGCACCATGAGAGTTGGTCATAAAAAGGGCTGTGTCACATTTAAAAACTGAGCTGAAACTTTTCTTTCTGTGCTGTTTTAAAGCCGTTCCGTACTTAAGCCCGAAGTGATGGCAAACATTTATTGACAGTTAATGCAGTGCTCCTGCGATGTATTACTAGGCACAAGCCCAGAGGCACAAGGCCAAGTGCTGCTAATCTCCTGGCAAGTGCCATAGTGTCTCAGATATGTACTGCCTGAAAATATCCAGTGATATTGCTAATGTTTTTTAAAAGGCAGGAGTCTTGAGTTTTCACAGAAACTGATACACTGATTAACCCACCAAAACAAAAGTGTAATGGTAAAAGCTCTGCAACAGTTCACCCAGTTTCTAACCCCTGTTTCCCCACATCAGAAGTGATGTACCAAAAAAATACTACCCTCCTTTGCCTTACCTCATGCTTTACTTCAGCAGTGTCAAATCAGATCTTTCTTGCTTGGCTAAAAACCTTTCCAAAACAAGTGAAAACATCTATCAGCTTTTACCCAAGGGAAATGAATTGCTGAATATTGAACCATAGGTTTCCTTCCAAATGCTCTGCTTGTTTGTCTTAGAGAAGCCTTAAGAAGGGCAAATGAAAGGTTTGAAATCCTCCAAGACTTCTTTTTCTGAAGGTCACCCTCAAGTCATTTCAGAACTGTGGAAATAGCCGGGGGTGGGATAAGCAGACTCAAAAGACAGCTTTTCTTCTCAAGTAACTTTGGTGCCTCAGGCTGAACTAAAAAAATGCCCTCAGGTGGAGGTTTGCCACTTTTTATGGACCTATCCAGTTATACCCTGGGGAGAAGGATGCAGTAAGAAGCTCTTCTTGCAAAAGTAACCCTGGACAAGCGCTTCAAAGAAAGGAGAGCTTGCCTCTTCAGAAAGACTCCACTAGAAGTGATCAGGCTCGTCAAGGGTCTTACGGTCAAGTACCTTCTTCTTTGAGACAAACCTTAACCACTGTTTTCAGAGTCAGTGCCAAAGCTGGAATATTCAAACCATACGATGTAGATCTGAATCAAGACAGCCTCTTCATATTCCTTCAGAATTTACGGTGTGATCATACTAATAATATGGACTCAAATTGATAGTAATGCATTTAGCAAACATTAACTATGACTGCCATGCCTATTCAGAGTAAATTTTGACTAGGATCCAAACTGAAATTCATAATCACGTAAGCTAAACATATTATTTAGGAGATGTTGCAGCCTGACTAAAGACTTAATTTTGTATAAACCTTAAGAAAGACCCGGGAAACCAGCGGGAGCTCTGCCTTAACAAAAACTACAGGATCTGGGGCTCCTGTGCAGCTCCATGCACGGGCACACCACCGTCATTCCAGTGACACCTCCGCACCCCCCGTTTCTGTAACGAAAGCGAATCGCCACCCAAAAACCCCAAGCAGGCAAGCGAACAAAGAAGCGCTCCGGGGCAGTCCGGGCAGGGCAGGGCCGCGCCCCCCACAGCTCCCGGCGCCCCCGCCCAGCCCCGTTACCTTCTCCCGCGGGTGCGGTGCCGCTCCGCAGCGCAGGGCCGGGGCAGGCGGCAGGGGCCGGGCGGGGCGGCCGCGCTTCGCCCCGGCTCTGGCAGCGCCCCTCGCTCCGCGCACGGCCCGGGGCAGGGACG